>JABFOX010003214.1:0-10547 GCA_022817665.1 Axea sp. ZL-2020
TTTTTTTTTTACAAAAAGAAATTTGAAACTGGTATGGCGAAAGCTTGTCATTTCAGAAAAATTAATAAATAGATCATTTTATGATTTTCGCAATAGAAGAAAAGTTGAAAAAGCAGATTCTAGTGAAGTATTAGTAACAACAAAAATAACGAAATCTTTACATATTTAGCACTTAACTGCTAGAAATTCGATAATATAGCTAATTAATAACAATCATTTGGAAATTAATCCCATATAAATATCAGTTAACAATTCACTGCTACCACAATATCTAAATAAATCATATTTATAAATAATGTAATTATAAATTTTATTCAGTTAATAAGGCAAGATATGGAAAATTATAATGTTACATGATACAGATAAAATAGCACGAGATGCTACAGATAAAAGCGTGATTATTGTAATATAAAATAAAGAAGTAATAGAAATTATTATTGGAATTGCAACATATTCTATTTAAAAGTTTCCTCGCAACAATTTTAGATATCAAGTTTATATACTAGATAGCTAAAATTGATTTCACTATTTACAATAATACAATTAAGCTCACAATGAAGCGTGTTAATATAATTCTTCTTTTTAAGACATAGGTCAACTTTCATCCTTAACCCATTCGCTGCCAAGGACGAGTATACACGTCTTTGGCTGGGTGTCATACATTCATATAATTTAGGCTTGGCAGCGAATGGGTTAAATTACGAGAAATAAATGCTTACATAGACCGATCATTCTAAAAATTCACAAATCGAATTTTAATCGACTTTAAGTTCTCGGAATCAGAATATACTAGTAGAGTATAGGAGCCAGAAAATAGTTATACATATTATTAAGTATTATATTAAAATTAATCAATTCATTTATTAATTATAATACAAAATTGTATTACTCACACTTTTATAGAAGTATTTCTTCTAAATATAAAAAAATTCAATAAATTAAAAGATTTTCAAAATATATAATTAAAAAAATTATCGATAAATACATTAAAGTCAAATAATCCGCCACAAATGATATTTTTTGCATGATCTTAAAATTCTTAACTTACTGTTTGTAACGTTTTTTTTTTTTTTTTTATTATTATTAATTAATAAAAATAAAAAAAATTTTTTTTGTGTATTACAATATAATATATTTATACAATGCAATTTAAATTACATTCTTTATACAAATTGTCTTGTCAGTTTTTCTTTTTTATATATGTTTTAAATATTTTTTATATATATTTTTTTAAAATAGTTGAAAATATTTTACCTACGTATGGTCAGTAATATCGATAAAACCCAAACTATTTTAGATCATAACTGCCATAAGGATAACAATTAAAAAACACATAAAAGTTTAACAATAATGTATTTTGAAATTAAAAATACATAAAATTATATGGATCGTATACGTATGAAATATAATGTAAAGAATAATGATAAATAATACTATGGATTGTATAAGACATATATTAATTCTATAGTGTAATATAGAGTTCATATACAAATAATTGATAAATTATCCATAAATTACATATTAACTACATATGTCTTACGTATGTCTTACATATGGATCTCATACGTGATTTATGAAAAAAATAGCATTTTTTTGGTTATTGTATATTATTTAGAATTGATCTTTGAATCATATATGCCTAACATTACATTTTTATTTTCCAACCAATGTTGTACCGTTTATTAGTTAGAATTGGCACAAAGTATATTGGCGTTCCATTTCATTTGCCAATACCACAACCAATACTCCGCCGGTCGTTAGCTATTGATACAACAAGGAAATTTTGGCATGATATTGTATTTCAGAAAACAATATATTTTTAAAACCTGCATTTCGTCAAAAGAAGTAAAATGTAATACGTGTTAATAAGCAAAATGGTTAGCCCGTATGATTATGTAACTTATTAATGAAATATATCTTTTGCAGAAATAATCTTTTTACAAAAATATGAAAACAGATTTGAAAAAATCTGCAATAAGCAAATAATATAATATAATAATAAGAAAGTAAATTGAATTTGAGGGTACTAACATGTAAATGATGAAATAAAAATATATATACAATAAAAATGTATTATGAATATTGTAAAATTAGGTTCATCATATAAAAGATACATCAGGACCTTGAACTCACCGAAATTAAATAAAATTGAAACTTAATAAACATTTATCATATATTAAAACTTAAAAAAATGATGAAAGCTATAAATTTGCTGTAATCTGAAAATTATTATTCTAATGCTTAATACACTTATATAAATAATATTTAAGTTTTTGTTATATTTTGTATTGACAATGACCTATTAATAGACGAGAAACAAATTTTGTTATATGGTATGGTAAAAATTATCGAATTTTCAATAAAATGTCAATAAAACTAAAGAAAGCTCTCTTTTATAATATAACAAAAATTTTTTTTTTATTATACCCATAACCTCATTTGATTATAATCTTTTTTTCTTTCTAAAGATAACTTTTTTCTGTATGAAATAGACCATTTCAGACCAAACTGTAATTTTTTATACGTTAGTTTACAGTGAAAAAAACGTACATTAAGCAATTTTATATGAATTAAAACTTTATCAAATTTGAAACATTTCTTCTGAATTCGTTTCCTGAGACTTTTTCTTTTAATGATTTAAAAAATTTTATTAGGTTTATTCAGATTATATAAAAAAATGTTTAATTATTTAATTTCTATCAGAAGTGCTGCTCGGTGAGATTCTAATTATTTTCAACATATACATATAAAACGAGATAATGTATTAATAATGTAATAAAGAAATACTAGGTTAAATCATTATTGAAATAAATACTTTTTTAAAAATGTGAGTAATTTGTTATTACGTTATTACTAATATAATATATCTTAATGAAAATGGATAAGTGATATACAATGAACGGAAGCACTTGCGTCTAACAATTTATAAATTCTACTATTTTTAGTATATTTATCAAATTTAAATTAAATTAATTTTATCATATATAAAATCTTAATATTTAATTATTTGAAATAAATAATGAATTATTATATTTTTTTGATAATTTACCGTTATTTATGTTTAATAAAATGTTTTTCAGTTTAATTTTGCTAGAATAAAAAGAATAAAATAATTTAACATTTAACAGTAAAAGCGTTCATTTTTATTCAATTTGATTGTATATTGAATAGCTGATCATATCTTAATTTATTACTTAATGTGATTCGCAAAGTTCTTGTTTATAATATGGAAATAACAATGACATAATAATAATAATAAAATAATTTGTGAGCCTACTAAATCAGTAACTCGTTCTTACAGTAAGAAAATAATGCGCGTTTGTCCATATTTAACGAAAACGGTCAAGTAAGGTCATTCAGCACTGGTAAAGATGATAGGTGAGAAATGCAACCAGCACAATCATGCAACATTCGTACGCTGCAGCTAATTGCGTAACGGTTACCTGTATCTATGTTTATTTGCACACAAGCGTACACCGAGCACGTGCTGTCGACGTTAAAGAACTACTTGCCCGAGCGCCGTAACAATTTTCCAGCTTGTGGACACTGCTGTTCTTCAAACCGCGTATCGTTCTCTATTTTTCTCCGGTGTATTTGCACTGCAATGCTCCGCACTTGACGTATTATTTATGATATTTTTTGCCGCAAACTTTTTCCTGCCAGCAGCTACGCCATAATAATCACGCGAAGTGCAAATTTTCCACTTGAAACAATCCGAGACAAGACATTTTTAATTTAAAGTAACCCGGCAACGTTGGAGCAATTTAAAGTCAAAGACTAGTATAAAATCGTAAAGCGCCCGCTCGAAATGACCCAAATATCCGTGGCGGACGAAGCACTGCGTTTCTTTTTTCTTTTCATTTTTTTTATTTTATATTTTTTTTTGTTTTTATTTATGTTTTTTTTTTATTTATTTTTTTTTTTATTTTATTACTTTTTTTAAGTAAATGAGAATTTGCTGGCATTTTTATTAGTTTCGATTTTTCCCCTCGTTTCACGGGAATAAACATTCATAATAAGAGATTCTTTTGTCCTCAAGACGCATTGTGCGGTTTGCGTTTTGGATATGCAAAGTTGAGTTAAATTAAAATTTACTAAAATGAAGGGAAAAAGAAATAAATGAGAATGTAGGAAGTATTGATGTTCTCAATATAACAATTATTTGGTATAAAACAGTAAAGTGAATTTTTATAGAAAAGTATATATTTGTAGCACTATACAATATATAATATTCAATATTAATGAAATAAAGTTCAATATTATTGAGATGTTTAACAGAAACTGTTAACAATTCAAATGTGTCTTTTTTGAGAAACAAAGTTATTAAATGACTAAATTTGCTTTTTATGATTTATTTCGTTTTGAATTAAAAAAAAAATCTTTATAAAAAATATTGTGTTATATTTTGTATTAATCTTTATAATATAAACATTACGGTATTTGTAATTTTATCATACATTTTATATACATTAGTTTATTGATTCATTTTAAAGAAATGTTCAGTTTCAAGTTCATAACTGCGTACAACACTTTAACGGTAAATGTTGACTTTGCATCAATAATGCAGTATTAATAATTCATTAACTATATCAAATTTTGGACATTAAATATTGATATTCTTTGAAGTAAATACATATTTAAAATAAATTTTAAAAAATAAAGTTTACCTTCTGTCTCGGTTACTTATCGATAATTATCGGATAATATAAATACTTGATTTATTTTACTTTCAAAATAAAACATAAATTTATTCCACATTGAAAATGTGGATATATAATAAAAATTCAGACATGAGTTATATATTCATTTCATAAAATTTATACACATATACTTATGAAAGAAATAACAAAATATACTGAACAAATGAAAAGTATTTAATTGAATAATATAAATAAATACATCACTATATTAATTAAATTAATATGTTCGTAGTAATTCCATTTTGTTCCTTATTATTGTAATAAAAATATAAATAATATTTTATAAAAATATTAGCATAGCATTATGAATTGTGATAACACAACCTAAAAAAGCAATAAAATTATTTTAAACGTTAATATTTTATATTAAATTAAATTTGTATAATTTGTCAACTGTGTAGTTATATTTCATAACGATAATTAAACAGAATGTTTATTTACTGCCATTGTTCAAATCTTTAATTATGTTAGTTGTTTGAGATTTTTTCTAAGATAATCACACGTTTTATAATATGATTGTTAATGTTAAATGTTCATATGCAGTAATATTATTATGAAAAGTAGAATAACTTAAACGCAAATGAAATTAAAGGTAAACGTGGTCTCAACTTTGTTATTGGTCGTATATTTCGATTATCGTTTAATTAGATTAATTAGCTTGAAGTGGTAATCTTAACTGTTTTAGTATATCGTTAACTAGTACACATTACCATCATATGAAATACTTGTCTATGTGTAACATATATCAAATTACGCTGATATTAATTTCGTTAATGATGTTGCGTTGATACCATAATGAAAAGATACCACAATAAAATACCTAAGTACATTATTGATTCTAAATCGAACATTATTACTATATTTTTAAAGAAATGGGCAGCCTTAACTAGAGAATTTAAAGTTAATTTTTATTTTTACAGAAGAATGTAGTGTGTAACCTAAATTCAAAGTACAGATAACTTTTAAGTAGTTTAAATTAATTGAGAAGTTAGTTATTGTTAAAAGATAAATGTTACGAGCTTTTGTAATAACATATAACAATGATGGCAAACTTTGAAAGTTAAAATGAACATTATTATATTGGATAATGCCTGATAAATGCAATATTTGCATTTAATAAAAGATTTGGAGAGAGATTAAAAATTATATAATGAATAATTTAACAATTATTTCATTACAATGTATGGTTTTCATAGCAACAATCACGTTAAACATTTGTCAAAAATTTAATCTCACTCAAATATATTTACATTTTTTATGAAAATCGTTAGATACTTTATGCAGAATTTTAATACAATAATTTGTTTTTTTCCCCGTAATTTTAAATTGATAATGTTTATTTCACATAATTGTATTAATTAACAAGATATTGTATTAAAGTTTAGTTTCCGTTTCTTTATTATATTAAAGAAATAGATTAAAAATAACATAGTTTCAATAATATTAAATACAAAAGCGCTTTTCGAAAATAATTATAATCTTTTTGATTCAATGCTATTGAACAAAATTATCCTGACATTTTGATAAGCATCCAAAAGGTTCTGATAATGTTTCTCCCATTGGTTGCACAATCCGCTGGGCTGGGATTCATTATACAATCAAAATACAACGAAAATGTGGCATGCGATGTTTGCAGTTATAAAACATTGCCAACTCACATTCAGTTTATATATTGAATGCATCATTCTGATCGATTTTCTTAATTAACCCTTCGTACAATTTACATATTAAAACGAGTTGTTTGCCGTTACCAATGACTGCAGCAATTCAAATAAAACGGTCTTTGTTGTATTACGTTTCAATCAAACCTGCATTTAGATTCGCCAAGAACATCAGTAATAATAATTTGTACGCATTGTACTGATTTCATTTTTCATTGAAAGAGATCTTGGAAAATGAAAGTTAATTATGTTGCTAGATTTTTATGTTAATAATGTTCTCTTATGTCAGATAGATGAAAATACACATTGTCAGTTTTTCTATTTAATATACATAAATTAATTAGTTTTAACCACACATTATATTATTTTTTTTGTTGTGTTGTTGTTGTTGTTATTATTGTTATGTACAGAACCGTATCCGAAGCTGCTGTCCTGGTAATGGTTGGTGTTATCTCTATCCATTTACTGCCACAAGAGCGTTAGATTATTTTTTATTTTTTATTTTTTATTATTAGAAGATTATTATTATATATATTATTATATTATTATATTATTTATTATTAGAAGATTAAAAATATAATGAGTGTACAACGCGCCCGCAAAGAAGCGCGTACCCGGTCAATGGAAACCTGGTAGCATAGTTGGATTCATGAATCGCGAGCAAGATGGACAGCCAGACTCATCCTGAGTCTGAGTCTGTGGGTTAACCGTTCTCATGGCAAAGTTGACTATTACCTGATTCAGTTTCTAACTACTCACGGGTACTTTCGAGTCTGCACAAGATGGGAAGACGGGAAACCCGTTGTATCTGTACTGTTTAACGTACTTCACGTCTTCTTTGAGTGCGAAAGGTGCATAGATAGTATTTTCAGCCTGTGTCCCCCGACATCATTATATGATGCTGTCCAGACCCACGCCGTGGGATCGCGTGGCCAAATTTGTGCAAGACGTGATTTGCATGAAGAACCGAGAGGAGAGGCAGCTCTTCGGTCTTTAAAAAATCTATGAATGATGTGATCAAAGGCCGAGGAATGGACTTTCTGAGTCCGTAGGCAATAACGCCACCCTGAATAATGCGAGAGCGGTGTCCAAGCATCGAGTGGCAAGGGTTTGTGAGGTTTTAGTTGGTAGGAGTCCAACACTCCCACGGGAAGATCTGAAATCTCTGCTGAGTCCATGAGGGTTTCCCCACATATCCCAATAAAAACAAATAAAATTATCATCAACGTTATTATTATTATTATTATTATCATTATTGTAATTATATAATTTTATACTTGACAAATTAACAATATTTTTAAATAAATTAAGAAAATGTAGAATGTATGTTTTTTTGTCAATTTGTAAAAATATAATTATATAGTATTTCATAATAAAGTTTCATGAATTTGTATACAGAGAATTTGCCATAATAAGTAAAATTTCTTTGAACCATGTACTATTGTGGAATTTTAATTTGACATTACATTAGCAGTTAATCTACTTGTCTCTTTTCGCATCAATTCTGCACGTACTGTTATACTATAGCAGAAACTATAAAGATCATAAATACAACAAGAACATACGGCTAGTTGTTATTTTTAAACAGGATGTTAGCTCTACAATTAAGTTTTCGCGAAATAATTACGTGTCTCACTGCACATTTTGGATAACAGGGAATATCATTAATATCGATCGATGATATATATTCAAAATTACACAGAATATCAATAGATAGCAATAACTTTATTACACGCACAAGTTTATACAACAGAAAATTTAAGTTTCGATAGAAATTCAGTAATAATAACATATCAAAATGTAATTTCAATTTTAAATTAAATTAATCTGTTGTGCGCAACAAATTAATTTGCATCTAATCAAATTAAGGAAGTGGTGTTAAAATCAGTATCAAAATATATATTGTAACAAGTATGTTTTTTTTCTGTTTTCTTAAATAAATTTATTTAACTTCTGGCATGGTATACATTCTTTTCTCTAAATACATATCAATATGTAGTTGCTTCAATTTAATATGTTAATGTAATTTTTATGTATGCAGTGCAGCGTTATTATTTTAATATATATTCTACAAAAAATTAAACTACAAACTAAATATAACAATGCAAATTATATGCCATATTTTAAAATTATACAAATTAAATCGTATGATACGAAGTATTTCATCGTATATAAAAATATATAATATTGAAACAGCAAAATAGCTCATATTAATATTAATTAATAAAAATTGTGTATTTATATAGTACTGAAATTTTTACTGAAAAAGTGACAAATTACGTTATATATGTATGTATGTTTTAAACATAATATTTATCTATATCAAATAAAATTATCTATCAGTAATAAAAATACAGTATTAATATAATACATAGAAGAAATGTTTTTTAAGATATATTTGACATTTTATAATACGTAGCAACCAAGTAAAAATTTCTTACTGAAAGAAATTATGTTTAAATAATTCATGATAAATAATTTATATTTGCCTCATGCATGCAAATTAAGATCGTACTCCCCTCAACGTTAGGTTAATATTGTAAACTGCTGTTGGTTAATTCTGATGACGTACTTAGAATACGCAATAAAATAGCACAGTAAAACATGGTCCCCTGTTAAAAGATCTCATTCAAAATGTCTAAAGCACCCGTTAACACTGAATAATTTTACATTATGGCATTCTTCAATGCAAATCTCTATTATGTACTATTAAGAAATAAAAATTACACAATGATGTTAAAAATTCGGTATGTTTGTTGATTACGAGCCTTAAAATACAATAACACGCCACTTAAAATATAAACATTAAAATTCAAATTACATGTTTGTTAATAGTTAAATTGTATGACTTGAAAAAATAAAAAAATTAATAACATTTTTAATAGTATAGATGTATATAGAATAATAGACATCTATTTTGTGAAAGCTTCATTGATTGTTGCTAGAGAACGGAGGATTATGATATTAAAATAATATATCGTACATTTGCCATTTTATATATGGTGTGTTTCATGCATCATAATTATATATAATATAATAAATTTTGTATTGAATATTCTCAGGTAAAAATTTGGGTAGGTTTTCTATAGATTGCAAATGCAAAACTTATTTAAAAAGACCGTTCTTGACAAATCTTAACTAGAGACAACTAAAGAAAATCGAAGCATGATTGATCAAATTGACTCTGTATTAATAGTGTGTAGAAAAGCCAACTCAGATAGTTCCTTATCATTCTAACTATATGTAAAATTATATACATATAAGGTAACTAATAATATAACCTATTTATATTTCAAATGATTTCAAACATTTGAAGGTTTGGCAATAAAAATGAACAACAGTTATTATTGTGTAATAAAATCTGTGATTACAAATTGTAATGTTCGTGATTTGAATAACGAAATAAATAATGAAATGAATTTCATGGATAAGTAAGACTCAAGACAACATTAAGTTAATATCATGTGAAATACAAAGATGTTTCAAGTTACCTTTTTTGTACAATTAGGCTGAATTTTCCTGTTGGTGTTTGTTTGAACATTAGAAAAATTAGGCTTCTTTACTCTTAATTTACAACATGATCATTGCCTGTACAGTTGTCTTCATATAAAATTCAAACCGATTTAAAATGGTGGACTATGCTACTCAAAAAATCTGTATTGGATTTTCCGAATAGTGTTCATTTAAATATTAAGAACATTTGGTTAGGACCAAATTACTGTGAGTTTCAAATTTCTACGTGAGTACATTTTTGAAGTAACAAATAATTATATCAACTGAAATATGTAATGATTGATATCACTGTTTGTCATCCTTATTAAAATATGATATAATCAATTTGCAAATATTTATAAAGAATAACATAGAATTGCTTAACAATAGTACAATTTATAACTATCTTAAAATATCTTATCGCCTCTTGTTTAGTTTTTTTTTTTTTTATCAGAATATATTTCTTGAGAAAAACATAAAATTGTATGTTTCTGAACTAAAGTGCTATGCATAGAAAATTAAAACTGATGTTTCTTATAATAGTAAAAAAAAGTGCTGTGTATGTAAAATACCATAATTTCTATAAAACTAATTGAATAAGTCTAGTACAAATACTATTTATTCGAATAAAAAAGATAATTCAAGATAAAAAATATGAATTTATAGATAATATATTTATTTCTTTTCTTTTATA
>JABFOX010003215.1:0-10547 GCA_022817665.1 Axea sp. ZL-2020
AATAATTTTTATTGAACTAGTAATAAAATTAATTCAACTTTTTGTCTCCGTGTATGACTCAAGGTCTTACATATTATTTCGTTTTTATAATATTTACACATTTTCGATTAGTGTATATTCATTTTAATTATAAGTTACTTATATAGTATACTTTTAATATGAAACAATAAATCTTGAGATACATATATTTAAATAAAAAAGAATAAAGAATAAAATTAAAATAACGAATGTTTGATTACATTGTTGAATATAATTGCACTTGAAGAACATTTCATTATTAATTCAAATCCTGTTACATTTTGATACAACAACAATTGAATGTAATATTGAACGAATCATTAATTTTGATTTGATCATCAAGCTCAAAGAATAAAAGTTTGCCTTTAATGAGAATATATAATAAGGCACATTATCAACATAGTAGCTAGTTGTTCATGCATAACTTTTACATAAATTGTGTCCTTAGGTGTTGAACCTCTATCGAGTCATAAAACTTTACACGCTTGGGTTATGACTTACAGGACTTATCATAAATTAAATGACATAAGCATGGTCTATATTCAATCGACAAAATGCTTTAGCAACAATGCACGTAAATTTATGTAATGTGTTTTCATTAATAGAATTTCTTATTTCAATTGTGATATGTTATATTTACATCAAGTTTACGTATAACATTGAAAGTTATCATTTCAAAAACGAATCTAAAACAAACAAAATTCATACTTGGTTAATAATTGTATCAAAAAGCTTAAGAACCCCGATCTTTGTAGCTCAATAATGGTTGGAGACAAATTTTCAACAGAAAGATACGTTTATCATAATATTTTCGCTCTTATTGCTACGGATTTGGAATCATTGAAGCACTGTATCGACTTAAGACCACACCGGTTTAAAACTTTTTATTCTTCTATCTGAACTAAAGGCGCAGATGGTTTCGAATGCGTTATTAAGGAGACATTCGGCTGAGTATTAAGATTGGGGTGTTGAGCCGGTCTTTAATCCTTTGAAATTGACCTCAGTCCGGACTTGAAACTGGTGTCTTATTTAGCAAGTGTGAAGCAGATGTCTTGAATAAAGGCGTGTTCGCATGTAAATAATAGATTACTTTGATTTCAATCGTAACACTGTTTTAAAAAAACAAAATTGCAGTGAGGAAACTGAAAACAGTTTATGGACGTAAAAAACAATTACCAATCTGGTTGTCTTTTTCTAATGAATTAATTAAAACTGTCATCAATAGTGTCAAAATTGTAATAATAACAATATACATTTTGTGATTAACAGATTTAATGAAAGATGTAATTAAAAATATTTTAATTATATTATTTATATTTATTTGTTTTCTTTTTATATAATCGTTTACATCAATTTTATTTTTTGAAAGTATACACATTTAATACATAAAAGAACTAGTTAAATGAAATATTTATTTTACTTAGAAAAATCAAATGTCTGATTTTATATATTTTAAAGTAGAAATTTTCAAAACTATATGAATCTGTACGAATCTTAATTTGTACGTTTTGAAAGAATTATGATTTTCAAATTTATAATCATAATATTTTCTAAACAATATTGTATTACTGATAAATACATGAGCGTTATAATTAATAATTAGATTATTTTTAAATAATTTTTATTATTTAATTAATTAGATTATTTAAAAACAATGAAAAAATTAGGAAAAATTATTAACAGAAGCATTACCTTAAAAATAAGAATTAATAATTTGATTCTAATTTTTAGATAACTCTTTTTATATAATAAAAATTATACAGAATATAATTTATGGAATAAATTATATCTATTATAATGTACGAAATTAAAAACGAATATATATTATACAATTATATACATATACAAAAATACAAATACCAAAACTGTATTAAAAATAAATGCATACATTTATTAAACAACCTTGATTACTTCAGAATTAAGTATTTAGAATGTTAAAAATAAAAAAAAAATTATGCGTAAAATTTTTAATCGCCAAATATGTTTATTTTAAAATATACAGTTTGTTAGATGATTAATTCTTTAATAATATATGTTGAATTACTTTAAATAAAATTTTAATAACGTAAAATATTGTGAATACCTTTTAATATATGCTGTTGTTATTAAATGCTTAAATTTCAACTTACAAAATTATAACTGTAATTATTCAAAATAAAAAAGACATTGAATTATTTCTGTCGTTAATACAGATGCAATAATTATTCTTGCATGTACAGAGAAAATAATTATTTCTTTTTTAATTTTTATCAGTATGAACGAATTATAATGTAAATGTAAGATCAATAAGTTATTTGTAATATAATATTGTGTATAATAAGAAGTTATAATAAATCTATTAACGAGATATATATCTAAATATAATATTTAAATTATACATAAAAATTTCACAAGATTGCATAAGATTTCTAAAGACTTCTCAGTAAATGTAATGCATTAATATACGGTACGAACGATAGGGTTAAGCTACAAATAGATTAATGCCTTAAATTGAACGGTTCCTTTACACATATCTATGTATATTGCTGTCGGTGAAATCGCACATTATACAAGGGAGCATAATCCTTTGCTTTGTTGTTGTGCGTAGGGAATTACAGATTTAGATCCATACAGTGATAGTACTGCGGAATAGCAGCAAAGTGCACGTAAAAAATTGAAGGATATACCACTTTGCATTAGTTAGCATTATTTTGTTTATTATTTTTATTAGTTTACAGTTTAATTTAAATATTACAAAGTGTTATATAATATTAATATATTTATTAAGAATTTGTTGAGCTTTTTATTCTGACCGTGCATTAAAATAAATATACATTTAATTCTATCAAATATCTTATTATAAACAATAATTTTAAAAACATTATAACATTTTTTTGAATTTAAGCATGTTTTTGTATATTTAATATTTAACAATAGTAATCATATATATAAGTTGTCGGAAATAGTTATCAAATTATGATTATTTAATGGCCATTTATATCAAATAAAAGTATAGTTATATAATATGAGATGTGCAATGGATTTATAGGCTTAATCCAGTTGAATTTCCACCCTCTTCAGAACGATGCGCAACATATTTCATCGTCGGTACGACCTGCGAACTCGAGGATCGACATAAAGCATAGCATTACGTAGGACCTACGAATTTCTCATATTTCTGGCCATCTGGTTCGTGTCGAAACGTTAGCTTTATTACTTAATATCACCTAATCCACTCCATCCTCTCTTTTCCAAGCCCAATCCCCTTTAAGTTAAGGTGAAACGTATTCTTTCATTTCTCAACCCTTAACAAAAGTAACCTAAATTTACTTGATTTTTTAAATACAAAATGCCGTGAAATTCCGTTAAATAATTTGAGCTGTGAATTTCATTAAGCGTACCTTCATTGACACACTCCCTTTAATGCTTTGCGTCTTATTGAGATTCGTATACATATGAACGTGTAATCTCAACCGCAATCTAATCTACCGATCATGCGTGATTGCCACTGTTGAAAGTGAGTTCGTAACGTGGTTTGATTATTTATTCGGGTGTCAGTTTCGGTATGTAAATATTCGAAATGACACGAACATACATTATAACAAAATTGGCAAAGAGAGATCATTCTTCGTAGTCTTTGACCAATACGAAACAAAACTGAACGAACTAATGTTGAACAAAATAATGAACAAATTCATGCGTGACAAAAAGAACCGCGTCGAAGAAGAACTACACCTATAATTTTCGCGTGACCTCTGATGTGCAAGGCGTAATGCTGCATGCTATAATGCGTTACCCGGTCGTTTATTAATGAAAGTCTCAGCCACTTTGCATGGTACAAAACCTTGTCTGCTGCTCCAGACCGAATCCCAATAGATCTCAGCAAATTAACTATCAGAGTATACACATACATGGCTTATTTCCATTTGACCTTCAGTAGGTGGTCTTACCACCTTCATACTCTAGATCCCTCTGTCGTTTTCTCGCGTCTTTTTCTTTCTCTTTATCTTCTTCTTCCAAGACTGCATTATCTATACATTCACGGCACTCATGTTTGCTATTTCTCTTTCCCCGTCGCTCCCGTGCGCAGTCTCTTTTCTATCCACTTTTATCTCAGTGGATAAGTGATGAGCGCATTAATAACGAAACCTTCGCTGCGGATTCTTGAAGCTTTTGAAAGTGGGAACCTGGGTGTCGGACCGCGAAGATAGTATGAACATCTTTGTGCAAAGGAGTTTTGTTTTGTCAGGTGATATCATCGACTAATCATGAAATAATTCGGAATGAGAAAGGGGAAACTTTCGAAGGGAATTCTTGATGAAGGGAATTCTAGACGAATTGTGCTAAGTGCAAAGTTTTACAGAATATATTAAGAAAAATTGTTTAAATTAAGCAATAATTCGTTTTATATTTTTAAAAAATTGTACGTTCAAATCATGCAAATTTTACATTAAAAGTTTTTATGTTGTATAAAAATCACAATGTTATTAAATTTAATTTTGTTAGTTTTTAAGCACTGAAATATTTATATGTGCATTTTTATTATACATTTGTCAATCCGGTTGTGAAAAGATATTTTTTAAAATATGTTCATTAATTTATGCTAATATTTTACTGAATATGTAACAAAAGCTGATACTTTTAATAAGTTAATGTATAATATTCATTATGCAAATAAAACAAATTTATAGTAAAGCTTACTTTTTTTTTTCTTTTTTTTTTAATGAATGAAAAATGATCGTTTATTTAATAAAATCTGTTGTTACATTTCTTATTCGTATTATACCGTGCATTTGTGTGATAATTTTTTGTTTATACATATATATATATATATATATATATATTATGTTATAAATGTAATATAATTAAGAAGCATACAATAAAAACCGAAAGATAACAATATTTTTTAATAATTTATTTACCTTACATTTCTGTTATTATTTTTTAAACTTTAGTTTGTTAATCTCAGAGATGAACTAATAATTTAATTAAGAAATTTATTTATTTTTCTGTCGTTTGATCATGTTTATTGTTTAACATAATTTAAAAACTTTTAATAAAATTTGTCCAGATTACACGTAAAAGCACATGTTAAAGTTACAAAAAGTTTTAACGAGTCGCTTGTGAAGAAAAATTGCATATGTTGTCTTTTTGTGCAATTTCATCATAAAGTTGACCTATTATTGCGCTTGAACATTCCACTTGAAGCAGATAATCTAAAAGTTCTACAGCTATTTTGTGTCGTGGTCTTTGGAAGAAACATCTAGCTTCTTTATAAATATTAGTTCCAGGTTGCTTTCGAAGAATATGTCTGTACAAACATGTTTTATATACATATTTTTCTAAAAGTATACATGTTGTTTTTGCTTTAAGTGTACCTTTTTATCACATGTCGAACTAAAATAAATCAATTTGAAAAGCATAATTTCTCTAATTACTCATAAAATAAATACCTTATTAATATGAATAATAACGCCTTAAGTTCCGGGTGATTTTTGATATAATTTTCATTCTCTTTCTTTATGTCGTGTTTCAGGCGATGGAATATGTTTTCTTGGCATGCGGTGCAGTAAATTTCACAGTTGCAGTCTTCAAAATTAGATCTGGATAAAAATGGTACGGTAGGTTTTTTTCTCGTTATTAATAAAACCATAATACAAGACAAATTTCACATTCACAGCAATTATATGTTGTACGTATATTTAGTATTTATATAATTCTTGACAATTTACCTTTTATAACACATTTGTTGGTTATTGTTAATGAATTCCATAAAATATGTTGGTGATCAAGGAACAAAGGAATTTGAAATTTTCGAACAGTGTATTTTATGCATTCTCAAAATACTTGAGTAAGGTCGTATTTCGTAATAAAAATGTCTTATCAGATGACTTTCTGAAATAAACCAGTCCTTTTGCAATAGCAAATTGCACGTACTATGCAATAATTGTATATATAAAACAGTATTCGCAACGCATCTTCTTAGCAGTGGAACAAAGTTTTAATGTTTAATCGGATCTCTGCTTCAATACTCGAATATTCTGAAAAGGTTCTTGAATATCTTGAACAACTATAATCGTGAAGTAAGTCGATTTGATTCCCTGTGTGAATACAGAATCAGGCGAAACATCATTAACCAACTTTCATTATTCGCAAATTGCTTGCTATTCGTACGCACGCGGGATACAGTCGTCGTGTGTTACTGGTCATTTTGAAATCTTATCTGAGTGGTAGTGTATCAGAACGTGCTTTGCTTCGGTACAACAAATTCACGCTCTGTTACGATACACTTATATAATATGGTACACGTAAATACGTGTGTCCTTTGTCAGGCAACATGTTGTTCGTACGAATTCGCAGAGATATCTTTCAGATATTGATCGGGTGTAATGAGAGACCTGTTGGGGATCGGGTTACAATGGACAGAGATTGCATCGATGGCATAAACTATGTGTCGTTAACGAACTAACGAGTACGACTGGAATTATAAAGTATTAAGTATCTGGACCACAAGGCGGGATCTTTATTCATCTGAAACATTGTTTATGATTCAAAGATGTGTGCTGAGATGGTGTGAATTGTGGTTTGTTGTTGTGGTAATTGAGAAAGGAAATCCGATATGCAACTCGTAATAGCGTTGATTTGTAAGGGTAATGTAATATCCGCGCAAGGTAGTGACAAGTGCCCGTGAAGGATATAATGATGGCACTGTTACGCTGCCGATATGGAACGGGATATGATTTTATTGGTCTATCGTTACCTAGAATCGATACGTTTTAGTATGGCTGATGGTATTTGATATACTGTGTCAACCCGTGGTATGCGCCAAATTAGATGTGGTTTGATATTAGTTACAACATTTTAACGTTTCATTATTTATGTAAAATAATATCGCAGTATTCTGCATTTTAATGTAATTATTATAAATTAAAAGGTAATTGTGGGGAATTCACCCCCCCTAACCCCCTTCCCAAGTACATGAAATCGATGCAATATTTAACGCTGATTAAAAAATGTTTAATGATATATGTGGGGGAAATGAACTGTTCTCGAGATATTCGAGATTCTTGGTCCATAATATGCAGCATCCAATAAACGCTTAAGAAGATGCGATATAATACATGAAATCAATGTAGTTTTTTACGGTGATTACACCGATTACATCTGAAAGATTTTCTTTAAAATCTTTAACCGTTTTCAAAATATTCACGATTTTCCGTATTTTCTAAACCACTACTCATAGGCAGCCCGTGTAACGGCAAAGATCTTTTACTTCAAGTTTTACTAGTTTTGTTAGTATTGCTAGTTTTGTTAGTTTTGATAGTTTTGATAGTTTTGTTAGTTTTATTTCAAGATTATATTTTATGAAAACTAACAAAACTTTTTAACTTTGAAAGATCACAAATGAATTTTAATTTTTCAAATAGATTATTTGAATTATTTAATTTGCGAAACAAGTCTATTTCCCTCAAGTAGATTCTTGTTTATAGTACTTTAAAACTGCAGTTTTTTAAAATAAAGATTTATAAAAATGTAAAACATAATGTACACGATAACTGTTAAAAATGCGAAAATGAATTATTCAAGTTAAACGTTACAAGAAATAAAAATATTTTTTAAGTCAAGCAAAGAAAAATATTATGTATTGGAAAAACCGTACGATAATTATATTTTCACAATTGTTTCAGTGTTTATTTAATAATTAAACATTTATTTTTTTATACATCTGTTGAATGTTTAAATTGTCTTAACAGGAATTTATCAATTCCTTGATAATTATTAATAATTTGTAATTGATCAATTATACAAGAACATAGTTATACAAAATTATTCGTATATTCATAAATCTGGAGAAAAATGTAATGTAAAACTTAAGATGGTAATTAAATTACAATTTTAAGTGAATGCAAAGATTCTGAAGAGCGCAGAATGAATTGTAAATTAACAAACTCTTTACGCACATAAACGAAAAAGAGATGAATCTGAAAGTGAAACTTCTCAAAACCAAGATACATGATTTTAAACTTAACGCGTGAAGAAGTAACCTTTAAAGCATGGTATATTCAAGTTAAATTTAATTAAACTCTTCATCTTACAGTAATTGGAAGTACGTTAAAATTTAATTAAATGAAAATACAATGAAATAATTTGTTATAATTCGATATTTAATTAATTTT
The DNA here is from genome assembly GCA_022817665.1 of Axea sp. ZL-2020. NCBI lineage: Eukaryota > Metazoa > Arthropoda > Insecta > Hymenoptera > Scelionidae > Axea > Axea sp. ZL-2020. The sequence continues at coordinate 8,175 of JABFOX010003215.1, forward strand.
TCTTTTTATAATATGAAATATTGTTCCGCTTTAAAAATATAATAACACATGAATACCAAATTGCAACTAAATTTCTGTAGTTTATAAAGATAATGCTTTAAAACATTTTATCTGCGACTTTGATGTTAATATTTGCTTTTCTCTTAATATAATGTAATGAACAAATTTATTGAAATTTCTAATACACATCGACCATTCACAGCCTGATAAGAATATGGATATATGAATGCACGAAGAGATTCCATCAATTTCAGTAAGGTAGCGCTAATGGTCAGGCTTTATTCAAAATGTAAGCAGCTTATATAGACTTTGCGATTGTAGAATTTACGTACTTCGCTTTTACAAAGCTTATACGCTTGAGTACATACGACTTATAATTATAAATAAAACTTTGGTGCATTTTCATTTATAATAAAATATAACATGAATGTATACATTAATGAAATGTAACAAATAAATTTTTGAAATTGTCATATGATTGAAACTTTAATTGAACAAAGTATTGAATTAAATTTGAATTTAATAAAATTGATTAATTATTTCAGAAACAAATATCAAGCTTATTCAAAGTAATATATTAACGCTTTTACAAATTCTTTACATTGATAAATGAAACTGTATCGTAAAGCAATAAGCTGAATAACTACTGCAGTGTTTGGCTTATATCGCTGGTATGTTTTGTTATTTCCAGCATCAATGACGTAGTAGTTGAAACGTTCGATTGTATATTGTAGGCGTTCAGGTACAAACTTTTGTGCTTGTATAAAATTACATTTTATCTACCTAGTGCAAATTACGTACACGTGTTTGTTTATTAATTTATAACCTCATATGTACATAATATTTTTGCATATTATGCTAGCTTAATATGTAAGTATATTTGCTTAAATCATATAACTAATAAAACGTTAAAATTGTATTTTAAAATACTTTGATACTTTCATATACATAGATCTGTAACTGTATTCATTAACAATTAATCACAACTATTTTTAATGAACATAAAACTTAAGCTGTTTATGTTGCGGAATAAAAACTTGTATTGTATAGAGTGAAAAAGGCATTTTAACAAGCATATTAGTAATTATGGCAAAATCATTAGAATGATTATTATGCCGATGTTTTTAAGGGTCTAGTCACGACGTACGATTAAATGTAATATTTTTTTTTTCGCTCTCTCTGAAACTATACAGTTGATTAAAAGAACAATTAGTACATTTAAATACTTAATTCTTTAACTTTATTCACGAATTTATACATTAAAATAGCAAATTTATAGTCGGCTCCGAAAGCACCTCAGCGGAAGAGATTTGCGGTGGTTAGCACATCTTGTAAACAGCTTATCTAAAATAAATGAAACCATTTAGAATTAATAGTATATTGAAAAAAATTGTTCTTGAATGACAGAAATTAATTTATGTTGATTATAAAAAAAATGGCGACCATCCAAACAAAAAATCTATGTTTTGGACTAAAATTTGACTCTTTTAATATGCATTAAATATAATTATTTAGATCAGATCTTTCTTTCAAGGACAAAAAAGTTATATCAGCAACAATTCGATAAAGTATTATTGAAATCTGTTGAGAAGTTTGTCGTTTGAAGTTTGATTTGAAAAATGTTATTTCGAGAAAAATGGTTTTAAAATTTTGAAATTAAATAAAATGAATATATTATTCATAAAAATAGACTTACAATAATTCATCTATACCGAGTTCATAAAGTAACTATTGTTCATCCACATCCAGTCCCGAATGTTTTGATTTGGTTGTGTTTACGAAAGATTCTCTCCTTCTGGGTGGCGTCGTACATGCAGTAGTCGGCCAAAAATGTTGGACAAAATGTCGGACAAAATGCCATGCTGTTTGTCTTTTGCGACAAAAAAATTATGGAGATTTGGTCAATAAGGCACACCTATTACCTCAAATATGATTAGTATATTGAAAAAATCTTAATAAAATAAACAAACTATTATGAAAACAACATGATGTACGATAGTAATGCTGCCTGGAAAGATTTTGAGGCAGAATTTCCAAATGAGCTGATTCTCATTTTTGTTATTATTTTTAATGAAACCATTCATATAGCGTTCGAGTACTTCTTTACTCAATTCTACATAAAGTGACCAAACAGCCTTTGAAATATTATCGGGAAATCGTTGATAATCGTGCCCAAATGGACATTTGTCATGCTTCTAGTTATAATGATAAAACTATTATATATATATATATATTGTAGTTAAAATATTAATGGTCTACGTTGCTTATGTTATTTTTTCAATTGAATGGCACTTTCGTCTAACTATCAATCCATAATAAACTGTCAATTTATCGATAAGTTTTCCAGTCAAAATTCATCTCATTCACCGAGAC
>JABFOX010003216.1:0-10540 GCA_022817665.1 Axea sp. ZL-2020
TACCATCTCTAAAGTAGTTTTTTCTATTCACATGTTACATGGAAGTTACAGAAATTATGTATACGTAATTTATTACACATGCATAGATCATATATATATGTAATACATGAGATTTATAAAGATATTTTATAAATCGTACATACCAAATAAATGAAACACAGGTGTTACGTGTGTAATTTTATTTAATCTATATAAAATTCATACACTTTTCAAAACGGAAGAAACATACTCCAAACACATATTATAAAAAGTTTTATATTTTCATTTATATCGGCGACAAAAAGTGCTAAATAATTAATAATTTTGATTGTTTTTTTATTTTATTATACTTTATTATGTGCATATTTCATATACATTTCGTATACATTGAGTAAACATATGTTACCTCCGCAGTACAAAAACAGTGTGGCATTTGTTTGGAATGAATTTACCAGATTATTCCTAAACTGTTGCCAGATATTTTTTATGTGGATTGTACTTCAACTTATATTTATTTTTCACTTATATAGTTCGCCTTGAACATTTGTGGTACTTTATATGTGTATGTATATGAATAAGTATTCAATATTACATATGTAATATTATCCATAAATGAATCATTTATGAATCATATGTGCATTCTAAAAACTCATATGATTTATATTTAGGTTGTATGTGTTAAAAGATATATATTAATCATATATAGAAATAAAAAAAATAATATTTCTTATGCTCGAGGCAATACTGTGTTATTCATTAGTCAGTACTGACCCAAGGTCTTATTTGTAGAAATTAGCAATCTGTCTAGTACAAGTATAAAGTCAAGAACCTTTTGCCAATGGTTGAAAGATAATCGAAATGAAACTTCAAAATAGTTTCTATTAATATTTGCTTCAATGTACACATTTTAACAATTTTTACCATTTTAATAACAATGTTACACTTCATAATTATGAGTCCATTATATAGAAAAATTATATATGGTTCACATATAAAACACATGCATTATATATAAATAACGTTCAGGTTTTACATCATATCTGGACTATATTTAAATCATATATGAATTATATGTAAACAATTGTGTATAAATTATATATTAATTACATATAAGTTAAATTTATTGGCATGCCATTTCAACCCTGTGTCAGAATCGGTAACCACTGCTGTACCAATATTTAACAAATTGCTAACGATTGGCAAAAAACAGAAATTTCTACATAAAAGACTGACTTTATTATGAGGAACTCTTTTTATTGCAAAGATAGTAATTATTATTGCATTGAAGTTGACAAATTACTTTTTACAATAGAAATATATTATAACTTCTAATTGAATATAATTTAATTGGGTAACATTTTACTTGTTTTAATAATTAATTTTATTCTAGTATTCATGCACTTTTAATTATGTTATAAGTATTTTTTCTTTGTGCAATTAAATTAGTTGCATTTTAAAGAGTTTGTGGTTAAATTTTATCACACGATGTGCTGATTTATAGAAGTATTTATAAGTGGAACATTTAATCACTCAATAGAGGAATAATCAATGGATTAAGAACCGGACAAAAACGTACTTTTACCCATCACCTCAGTATTTATATTCTTTTTATCAGATTACTAAATAGCATGTTATTTGTCATAACGATGTCGTAGTGTTTACCAAACGCGACTGTCCTTTTGCCATACTGATTGTTTGGTCACGCCGCGCCATATTGACGCAATTCTGCTTTTCGGATTATATCCGTACTTTTACCATATTATCTGACTATTGCCATATTAAACAAATATTACAGTAAATATAGTCTATCTGATTAAACGTTAACCGAATCAATGATAATAACAAATTCTCTTTAATAATAATATAAAGTAATACAAACTTACAAAACGATCGATCTGATTACAACACAGTTATTCTCAAAAATCATATTGCATATGTCTATAACATGTAAATTTTTCTATTATTAACGCGTATAATGGAGAAATTTGGAATAATATATAAACTAGAAAAATTGATACACATAATTTGATTTCAGACAAACAACTTGTTTGTTATTAAAATTAAAAAGAAGTTAAGAATATTTTTCGTTGTAAGAGTAAATCATTTCATTTTAAATTCCTTTTGAAGTGATCAACGTTTTTAACCGCTGGAATTTCATAATTAGTCGTGAAAGTTGTTGCAATTTATATTTAGTCATTAACTGTAATAATTTATTGGTTTATTAAAAATGAATTTTTCTGATATTTGAATAGTATCTTACATATAATTTCATTGTTTTAAGATGTATTAAGTTACACAGTTTCCTTATATTTGAAATAAATAATATATCATCGATAGTTCAATAACATCTTGTGTATGTTTTTCGGACAAAAACATTCTCGAGATAGATTTTAGCGTATAAAGAAAAGTAATCTAAGTAAACCGAATCATTTGCATTTGTATGGGACACAACATTCAGTTCATTAAACTAGAACGTTTGCTCATTACATAAAAACATTTTGCATCTATTCATTCGAGTGAAAAACGTATGTACCTTCTTTGAGATGTGAGCACCATTTGAAAATGTCGAATGTCACACCCGTTACATTTAAACTCACACACAGGTAACACGTGTAGAAGAGGTCGCTCGCGAAACCATGTCCGAGATGTATAGGCAATCTTGCAAATGAGAATCGTGAGTAACGACGAACGTTAGCGCCCCCGCTGCTATACCATTTTACCTCTCGGCGAAAGCGTATATACCTATGTAAAAAGTATATGTACGATCATGTATGCGAGTGGGTGTGCATGTACGTATGTACAAAATGTCCTTCGATAATGGCCGACTATCGATATCGTTGCCACTATCACTAACGTACAACTCGATTTAAACTAGATTTTTTCTTCACAATATATGAATTTTCAACTTTTAAAGTAGTGACTTCATTTTTCTTCATAATTAAATTTGATTTACAAATTTATAAAATATATCTGTAAGAAATTCTTGTCATTATTTATGTAAGTTTTTACATAATTTCTAGAACTTTATAGTGAAAATTAAAAAAATATTTTTCATATACAGCTTTAACAACCCAATTTTTTATATCATAAATGTTCAATTCATTCGATAAATTTAATGATAAAATTAGCCTAAACCTATGTAAAAACCGAATCTGTCGTTTTCTGTATAAATATTTATTCCTGTTAGTTTAGTTTAACTCGATTGGCAAAAGGAGCTCAGTTCTACTGTAGTATTAGTCTGATAGATATTTGCCAGACTCGTACCAGACTACTGTCAAATAAATGCAGATTACATTCTTACCGTTATTGTTTAATTATGACTTAAATGTTATAATTTTACATTACAATTATTTTATAAACGGTATTATGTAAACTATTTTATATCATTATTTTTTAAGATTTTTTTAAACGAGAATACTGAGTGGTTAAAACTTATCACTTAAGTAGTAAAGCTTCTCCATTTGGCATGACAATCTAACGTTCTTTATTTTAATTATTTTTCGTTCTTATTAATTCTGTTAAAATTATTCATCATTAAATAATACATACAAATCTTTAAGTATTTGTTTTATTCCATGTAAAAAACACAGTGTAGGAAATGCTTGAAACAGGTAGATTGAATTTTCAAGTATTAATTTGTATCACTTACGTTTCATTTTCGACCATGCAATTCTCTCAACGATAAATGAAATATGTTTAAAAAAAGAAAATTGAATTATTGTTAATATAAATTAATAGTAAAATAATTTTATTGTGCAATTTATCGTATAATAAATCTACAAATTATACCTATAATAATTACATATTAGTTATTCTTGAAGTAGTAAGAATTGAAAAAAAATACACTACTCGAATTACTAATCATTCATATTAAAATGTATGCATTGATATAATGAAACAATTACATATGAAATTGCATTATAGAGCATAATTGCATATTTTTAATTGATAACTTCCTGTTTAATATTTTATGTTATATTTATGTATGTTATAGTTTATATAAAAATTTCTTTTTTAAGTGTATTGAACATTATTAAGTAATCGAATGTCGAATTGCTGTATTAATAGTATATAGAAATTCGTAACACTTTTTAGACAAAAAGCCGTTTTTATATCCAATTGTTCTCGATTGTGCTAAAATATAATGAATTTCTAATCTTAAACACATAAATTGATGTTTAAATATCAAATATATAATAGCTTTAAAAAGCTAGACAATAAAAGAAATTCTCAAATAATTATTAGTTATTCCAATTTATGTTCTATTAATTAATTCTTATAGTTTAAGCATACTCATAGCATCATAAAACGAGTTAAATTTTCTCTGCTGTTTTATCAGTTAATTTAATTAATTAAAAATTTCTAAGAAAAAGTACACGATTTAAATTTAATGAGCGTGCAATATAATATTAGTAAAAAACATATTTATACAAAATATTATCAATACTTTTTAGTCTTAAATTTAGGATTTAAAAAATGTATTTCCCTGTTACATCTGTATCAAGTGATATCTCTGAATGACGATATTATACAGCCAGTATTATATGGATTAATTTCAATTCATCTGTGATATTTCATTAAACACTTACATCTGAATATACTTTGTATAAATTTGATTTATTTAAAATGAGATATCTCGTATAAATTGAGCAATAATTTATATATTTATCGATCGTTTTCAAAAGCTTATAAACTTGTTTAAACATGAATGTTAACTCATCACTAATAAATGAATGACATTTCACTTACGTAAATTTAGTTAAAAAAAAAATTTAATTATTTCATTTTATATTACCTTTTACTCATAATTTTATATATGATTCAAAATAAACTATCATATTCACTGTCATTATTTATAAGCTCAAAATAAACATTGAATATAAGAATCATTTTTCACATTTTATGCATGAAAATTTAGTGTTATATAAATGCTAACTAAATTTGATTTGGAATGATGATAATAACAAAGTTAAAAATTCAAATATAAGTATTTTATAAATATGCCCATCACAAGGGATACAGCGAAAGAAAAGCTTTAAAATGTATGTAATGAAATATAAAACATAATGTAATAAATAATTTAAATCATACGAATTAATGAATATACTAAATAAAATAAGATTTCTTTTGTTATAATGGATATAATTTTTATTTTATTACTACTACATTTCAGTTTAATTATTCAGTACATATTGGTATATTACAGACAGAAAGCTATAAAAATTGAATTTTTATTGACTGTTTATTTTGATTGTTTTTAAACTGTCTATAATTTAAATCAATACATAATGCTGAATTGTAATTTCTAACTGTATTTGTATCACGCGTATTTAAAAAATTCAATGAATTGTTTATGATGGAATACATCTAACGTTTTCATTAAAACAATGAATAATTTATGTAATTTTTTTTATAAAAATTTGATGACATTATACTAATTGTGAAATATATTTAAATATTTTATTTCCTTAAAGTGCTACACTTAAATTTTTTTATAACACAACATATAAATTATTTCAATTATTTGCAAAACGATCTCATTAACTGTTAAATAATTAATTTCTCAACGAAGTACCCTTGATACATGAAAATTCGTGAAAGTGGTCAAATGCTTTAAACGAGATTCGTACATTATTTATGAATCACGTAGCTATGTAGGATTCGAGATTTCAGGAGAGCTAGTATAGAGGAGAAAACGTTTATCGACACTGAGATAGGGAATATAGGTGCTGAGCACACTTCCCGTTTAAAACAGGAAGCTCGTGGATACCCGGGGTTGAAACGCCATCGCGCATCGTAGCGTCGCATGCCGTACGTCGCACCACTGCAGTTTGCGAGTAATATCGAATGTGTGTTGGTGCACGTATCCTTCGTTTGTTCGTAGACAGTGTATAAATCTGTGTTTGTATGTACATTTGAACTCCTCTGTGTGTGTGCGTGTAGTTGTAGAACTTAAATGTTTGTGTTCGTATGTTTATCTAGTTGTATGTATGTGCGTGTGTATTTGAGTTGAGTGTTGGCGTGGGTTGAATACGACTGCATTGGCCATTGGTTGCTGTAGCAATGGCCTATTTCGCTTGAGAGTACGACCCATTTCGTGGAAAAGAGCCGTTCGTTCTAGCTTTCCTTCCCTGAAAGGTATAAGCACTCTCTTCGCCATGCCTTCCAACGGGACGGTTGCGCTAACTTTGCCCTGTGCCTTCTTTTAAGGGATTCCTTTGTGGGATTTTCTTAACTTTAACGTCGACAATAATAATTACAACTAAAGTAAGCAGTTCTTAATGACAAACAATCACTGTCATAACTTTGGATTAACAAAGTTTATTTTATATATTTAACGTATAAAATAGACAAATTAAAGTTGAGTTTTAAAATTTTATTTATTAATCATGAACTCAGTCGTAACTAAATAATTGCAAATTAAATTATTTTATAATTGAAAAATGTTTATTTGAACGTGAAACACATTAGCAAGTGTATTCTTAAATTTTAGATATTTTCAATAGAAAAATAGGAATATAAGTACAAAAATGGTAAAATTATTGTTTTAAAAATTGAAACAATTTAACATACTCGAATATTATTAGTATTCATATCAAATTCTATTGTTTAATATTTTATTAAAGAAAGGAAGAAAAAAATAATACAAAAACAAACAAATGATTTTGAATTAAGGAAAGACATTGTATAAAATCTTGGTAAACCGAGCATTAAGTTTAACTTTTCGTAAACTAAAAGTTTTAGTTTTCGGTTACTAAGAATACTATATGGAATAATGTAATAGACATACAATTAACGTTGAATCTTACAGAATAGGAAGTTTCCAAAGAAGTAATCAAAATAATTACAACACAAATTTAGGATCAGTATTACACAATTTGTTCTATTCATACGAAAAATTATAATTGAAAGGAAAACTTTATGTTTCAGAATATGCCCAATAATAAAACTACCGAATTATAAAAAAAAAACTAATTTAAATAAGTACATTTTAGTAATACAATTTAAAATTTTTTTTTTTTTTTATGAAATCTGTTAATTGTAGCATTGCTTATTAAAAGTTGTACTTTATTTACTAATAGGACAGTGTCAGCTGAAAGTATGATAAAATCTGAAATATAATTTTTCTCATTTTACGGCAAAAAGCTTTCGTAAAATATATTTTGTTATTGATTCAGAAAGAACTTCACTTGTTAAGTTAAAAATTAACTTGCCATAGTTAAATGTCTTTCTATTACATGTAAATTATCTAATTAATTTTATAGTAAACAAATAATTAATTTGTAATAAGTGAATATTGAACTATACTATTCTAATGCTTTTTTTCGGTCGGATTTAGTTATATTAATTTTTAATATTTTTGAACATGCATTCCCAACAAAAAACTAACATAAGTAAAACTTAAATTTAATGTTTAAATAAAATACACAAACATTAAACAAATACTGTATATTATAAAAGATTTAAATAAATAATAATTTATTGTCTCAATATTAGTATTCTCTTCACTTAAAAATACTAGCCTAAGGCCAATGTTAGCAATGCTGCTGTAAACATCATCGTAACAAATTGATATTGTACAATCAGTGGTGTTGCACCAACACTGATGTAAAATCAAACTGAAATTGACTAAAAGCTGTTACTAATGACAAGCACGTGGGAAACATTACTCCTTAATTTGTAAAATAGCACTCGCCTGGTATGGAGCCAATACTGATTTAATTCATTGGTATGTTAACATCATTTAGTCTTTATTGCAAACCGATTTTTCAACTCTTCTTATGATTTTTCAAAAATATTATAAGGGACAGTTGTTGATATTGTCAAAACGAGTATACATTAGTTTATGTGAAAAACTTATTTTTTAACAAACTATTCAACACTAACATTGCTATAAATGTATTAAACGGATTCGATTAATTATAAATAATAAATTAATTTATATTTTTTATGCAAAGAAGTTGAATTTTGTTTAGTTAAATACGTAAGTGTAATTTTTTGACTATTTACATTGTTAAGATATTTTTAGTACGCTTAAATTATTACTTATTTAATATATTTAATAGATACTGAATGTCTTATATTAATTTCATTATTTGATGTTTTCAAGATTTATTGTTTCTCAAACATAACATTCATTTTCGTACTTTTGTTTAGATTATTCTTCAGATTAACTCTAGTGCAACAAATAAGAATATAATATAACAGCAATTAAAATATGTTAAATTCGTAACTTATAAAAAAATTCTACATATAATATCATGGATTATAATAATAATAATAATAATAATAATAATAATAATAATAATAATAATAATAATAATAATAATAATAATAATAATAATTTATTTCTCGGGAAACATGGAAATCTTCATAGACGCAGCAGGCTTCTGTAACAGGCCACGGTGTGTTGGATTCTTATTAACTAAAACCACAAATGCTTGTTACTTGAAATCCTCCCTGGAATTACTTCAGAATGGTGTCTTTGTGTATAGGCTCGGAAAATCCATTCTTCGATCTTTAATCTCATTGTTCATTGGTCTTTAAAATATCGAAACGTAGTCTTTTCTTCCATTTTTCTTGTGCCACACACGAATTTGGGTGCGCATTATCATTATGAAGAGTCAAATTTTATTTTATCTACGGTGGTGTCTTGAAACGTCATTTATGTTGTTGCCACCTTTCACGCTCAATGAACATGTGGATGTTATAGCATTGCACTAGACTGTACAGATACAGTGTATTTCGAGTCCTTCACATCTTATGCATATCGTTGACAATTACAGTGCCGGTCCGTGCTACGTATTATTTTATATTATATCTCCCCAAAATTCAATTTTGAGTTGAACATAAATCCAAGAACAAAATCAGTTCTGTTTTGTTCATGGCGTGACTCAGCTCGTGTTTTTCCAACAGGGACTGTGCACCACACCACTTGGTTCTTCTGGACAGAAAACTGTCTCGCAACAATCCGAATGTTACAATCTGCAGAACTCGGTTTTACTTTTTGCGCGCGTATTTCTCGTGGTTCATAGTGGTGAAACCGACTTTCACTGGAGACACGCACGCGCTAGTCTCATCAATTTATTGAGACCGTTTAAATCTTTATGTTCCTGCTTGAGTATCTTCCAGCTCGGAACTCGGCGCTTTTTACCTTCCGTTTCCGCTTAGCAGGCAATTTTTCCATCGTGTTGTTTTTAGAAATAGCATCCTGATGCTACTTCCTTCCAGTCGTGAAGAAATATGATCTGCCCTTTGGGCATGATATGACATTTTATTCTACAAAATCTCTGTAAGATTGCGGGAGGATTTTTAAATTTGAGCAATGACGATACCGCCATTACTGTCATTGCTGACATTCTGCTGTCTCGTCACAGTCCGAATTATTATTTGTAGGACTGGCTGACAATCTTCGAGCGCTTCTAGATAGAATCAGCACACCTCTAGAGAGAATCTCCAGAGGTGAATTGAATTCGGCAATTACTACATTTGTCACATGATGCACTTGATTGACAAAGGGGTTCATAAAACTCATGGTTTTATTGTCATTATTTAACTAAATGGCAAAGTCCAGTTTCTCACCGATATCTGCCATGTTACTTGAGATGTCTTGTTGCACACTTTTCAGTCTTTATATTAAACCAATCGGGACGAGTGTGCTACCGGGTAGGGCACCTGATAAGGCATAAATCCTTACATCCTCGATTGATAGTTCGAGTTTCCTCACTACAAAATGGACATCGAGAGAATAATAACAACAACGACAACAAAAATATAATAATAGCAACTGGTCATGTATTCTATATTAATTATATATATTAATATAATATATTAACGTTAATTTTCGTAGGAGAGCAATATAAATATTGTAATCATCAGGTTGTTTATAAAATCTTTTTATCGTACGTCCAGAATTTATATGCATTAATTAATTTAAAGCTATAAAATAAAACTCATTATAAAACATTCTCATAAGATTAGTGTTTTCTTATTTATTTGATGATTTTCTGTTCATTCTCATAAATTTTGTATTTCGTTATATGTATTACACGTATCAGATCTTCACAATCGGCAATAAATTTAAAGAAATTATTTATTTATCTGATTTTACAAAATATTAATTTAACATTTATTTAACTATTCCTCTAGACGTTTAATTTTTTCACGAGACAAAAATATGTAAGTTTTATATAAAGTATTTTTACTGCATGACGGATTAATTAGTAAGAATAACATTTAAAATTAATACACAAAAGATTGTATTTGAAACAAAAGTTACGCCCTTTAATCAATATTAAATCATTTAGTGGTATTACGATTTGTGAAAATTATGCAAATTCATAAAGTACACTGAAAGAGTATACAAATTAGTAAATACACATGATATTGTATGATCAAATATATGAAATTTTGTAAACATTACATTACGTCAACAGAAAATTTATCGAGAAAGCAATTTGGAGTAATATAGCCATGAAAGAAAATGACGTCGGTATACTCTGGCGGATTAAATAGTCAACGTTATTTAGATATTTCTGCGAGGAGTCTCGATACATTTAAT
>JABFOX010003217.1:0-10539 GCA_022817665.1 Axea sp. ZL-2020
TGTTGTGCTTGCTTATATTCAGTATCTGAACAAAACGATTGACGCTGAAGAAAATTAAAAGTACAACACGAATAAAATTATTCATTACATTTAATCTGATCTGTATAATTTGATGTTTGTGAATTGTTTTAAATTATTATTATAATACTAAATTTTGGATTTACATTAATAAAAAAAAGTCGAAAAATATACTTATTTTGATGCACAGAAAAAAATGTATTACAATTAACTGTGTTTCTGTTTCATAGTTCAAAATTACTGGTAAATTAAAAGAATCCGTTTTTTCACACATGCATAATTGAAAAATTATGTGTTGTTTCTAATTGAAATTTTAATTTGAAATGTTGTAATCTAAGAAATTGTAGTAGGTTCATTTTATGCATACAACATAAAAATATCAAATGAATATTAAATAAGAATACCTCCATTTATTAATTTATTATTAATATTAGGGAAACAACAACAGTGAATTTGATCGCAGAGAATACATAGTTTTCATTTTTTTTTTTATTTAACTTAACCTGTATTAGTTAATACGTAATAATTTTCAGAAATATATATTTCTAATAATAAAATTTTCAACTTTTTTAATTTAATACATTACGCAATGACAAAAGATTTGTGGAAAATTAAAGTATAACAAAAGAAGGAATTGAATGTCACTTTAAAATGCTTGCAGTTTCACAGTATTATCAAATATATATCAGTTTCTATTGTATTGAAGTCTAGGACGAAAAAGGTTGTATCTCGGCTGGTGTGTGAAGGAGATCGTATTTTGATCAGTGTGTGAAAAATGTTTCAGTCGTTGTGCGAAAGGGTAGTGCGCGAAAAAAGTCTGATCTCACTTACATATTTCTTATTTACAAGTTTTTTGTTAGCGCTATTGAAAGTAAAATCAAGAACAAAAAATTGTTATACTTCTTTTTTGCTTTAATAATTTAAACCATACATTCACATTTATTTACTATTTTATTTTATGAATATGAGAAAATTGATAACAACATCTTATGCCTGGTTTTAAGATAAATAATTTGTCTGTGTTATTCGTGGTTGTTCTGTTTATGTATACATTTATATTGATTGTTTATTAAATACGAACATTTAAATTAATTTATAAAATTATAAATAAATATACTTTTCCGATAAATAGCAGTACAACATTACTCCAGTGTAGTATGGCATTCACCTAACAAAAATGTGGATGGAATCTGACTCGCGTTCTTGATTCATCCTTGTGCCACACAAGTAAAATTTTCTTTCTGAAACATAAATATTTCAAAATAATTTGTCTTATTGCACTGTAATTATTTATGTTGCAAATTTATATACATAAAGTGATATGTTTTACAGAAAATACAAAAATATGAATTAGAAAGTATTGAAATTTGTTGTTGTTGTTCGAATAATTGGTTTGGCAAATTAATTTGCTTGAAGCGATATTTCAATTATTTTTTCGTATTGATGTTCGCTGTTGATATCTTCTAAACATTTATTCGATGTCATAATAATAACATATACTTTATATTACGTTACAGTATAATTCAGTCTACAAAATATAATAGTTGAACTGTAGAATATAATGTATATTTAGGATATTAAGAAACAAATTTATTACTAATTAGGACATTAAGAAGCAAAGTGTAATTGTATTATAATTATAATAATGCTGTGTATAAATAAAATTAATACATATATATTCTAAATATTTTGTGATCTAGTCAAATAAAAATGATAATTACACTTACACAAATGCATTGCACATTGTTTCTGTCATATTATGTCGTCAATTAACAGGTCAATGAAAACAGCGACTTTAAATATTTATAAATTTATATTTATATATTAAAGTATTTAAATATTTATAAATTCAGAGAAATAAGATAGATGATATTGCAGTTTTTATATAATAAATGTTTAACAATATTGATGGTTCAAGAATAATTTCTTAGTTTACGTTACAGTAAAACAATCAATATTTACTTATTTTAGTTGGGTCTTTGCTGCGCATACACAGTCATTTTTATTTAAGTACGCTTATGGATATGACAGCTTAAATTAATAAAGATGGCTGAACATTACACAAAGGAGCAGGACTGTAATGAATTTTAAGTTTAATTGGCAACCGATCAGAATTTTATTAACCCTTAATTTAAGGTCAGGCATTATCACGAGAAGTTACCACATGAGCAAAGCGGAATTCTGCAAGTATAGAAGAATTTATTTAATTTAAAAGTTTACACTTTTTATAAATATGCGAATGTGTATTGAAGACTGCAGTCTCCGTGTGAGCGCGCGACAAAAAATCGAAATCTATAAAATACGTCCACGAATTTGATTAAAGGTATAAATTTCTAAACTGAATAAATTTTCCTGCACTCACGGAATTCCGCTGGAGTTAATTTATGACAATATAATGTGTAATAGCATTCGCGATGGATGATCTTAATAATAAAAATTACTGCTTTATCGTAACTTTAACACCTTAGTGATAAAAGCAACGTAAAACCCTATACAAAATTATATTTTGTTCATAAATAATTTCTTTTAATATAAACATTAACGCAAGAGTGAATGGATACTCAGGAATAAATGTTATGTAACTGTATATAATAATATGGTATTGTATGGTGACTACACGTTGCATATAAAAGTTATCGTACGTGCTGCGTACATAGGTAATACATCAATTTTACTTGGGTAGTTTTAAAAGAAATACAAACAAAATGATAATTTATTGTGTTACAAAATACTGATTCAAATTATTTGTTGATTTCTCGATGACAGAATATACATTTTAAATTAGTGTTCTTATAATTAAATAAAAAATTGCGTAAAGGCAACAAAGTCCGTACAAAAGATAAACTAGTTAAAACTTAAAATCGGTGTTGGTAAAACTTTCTACACTCTTTATCAATGTGTATTTATTTTAATGCAGTTTGTTGGTTACTGGAAGATGTTGCAAGTCTAAAAATATCCATTCTTTACTTGAAAAATGTTTGAAATATACAAACCTTAACTCAGAATGAAATAGAATTGAATAAAATCACAGTACTTTAGATTCGTCCGGCATTTAATTAATTAGTCAGTTAATTGAATATTGTCAATTTTTATTTCATGGAATTCTTTCAGTTTTTCGACTCGATTGAAAATCCACTCTAATTTTGCTACAGCATTTTTATTAATACGCTGAAATTGTAATTATACGAAATTTAATTTTGAATACGTTAAGCGTAATTTAATATATAATTTAAAAATGATTTACTAAAATAGCAGTTCTATATAAATTGATTAATACGATGTAGCTTAGGGCTACTTAACTTCTAAACTAATGTAGAATATTCTGAACTAATTTCAGAAATTCTAAGCTCGTGTGTACCTTACATAAGTTACATTGAATGACTCTGATAAATTAAACGATATTTATGAAAAGTTTAGTTGTGTTCGATATAGAGCATAGTACAATATTTTTCAAATGATTATGGCTTAATTATTAAAGGTCCAATTTGACATTGATTTAAAATACAAAAAAAAAATGTATTTCCTTAAAAATTAATTATTAAACAAAGCAGCGAGAAGCTGCCTTCATTCGATTAAATACAATTCAAAAGTTCGAGATTTAAAATATTTAGAACATTTATGTAACACAAAATTATAGTAACTTTGCAATCTTCTGCAACATTGTGAAATTTTCCACAATTTTTGTTCAATTTAAGTTAAAGCTATTATGCTGAATTTTAACAATGTTTCATAAGTGTAAAGGAAGGTATGCATTAGAAAAGAAATAAAGCCGTTTTTGAATGATTTGATGAATATTGTACATTTTATCCACTTTACATTTTGTGTACAATCAAATATCAATTTTACTGAATAAGTTTAGAACCTAATGGGTTGTATAAAGTATTTGGGAAGACCTCCTACAGATCTTCCACAACTGGGTGAAACAATTGTTCGCATTTGGAATGCTATATGCAGTAAGAGTGTATATATTTTCTTTAAATGCATGTAACTTCGTTAAAATTAAACGTATGTTAAACAATATGGTAAACAATGATGTAAACAGCTTTTTCATTTTTCAGAGAATGAAATACTTAACAAGATTTTATGAACAGAAATTGTGAAAAATTGCTTTACATGCTGTGGATGCTTGCAAATTTAGTAAATTTCTCTGTTAAAAATGTGACTTTGTTTTTCATATGGTGCCACCTATCAATATTGGTGCAAATGACAAACAAACGTAAGAGTCTTAAAACTGAAGATTCAATATCGAATTTAAAATATAAATTAAGTCATTGTGTAGTAGCTTAACGAAGTTATGACAATTTGAAAATCGAGACATTTTTGTCATAGCCGAGGTAGCTGTTCTTCTTTTTTACGAGTGTATAATCCAGCATTATTATTACGTTATGGTATTTCATATTCCAAGATATTCTGTCTGATATAATGTTTTATATAAATATACTTATCCCGACTGTAAACAATTGAAATTTCAGTAACCTTTACCAACACATTATAATTTAACAAGATAAGATTTTCAGTATTTGTATCATTTAAGAAAAAATTTAAATGTATATATATATATTTATAAATAATGATTACAGTGAAAATAATGTATATGAAAATGTATTGACAATTTATTCAGCAAATGTCTCAATTATGTACACAGTAGTTATTGCATTACAATCGCTTTTGTTTAAAAGATACAAAATTCAGAACAACTGACATCAAGTTATCGCAAAAATTCATTAAAGCAATTGTGCCGATCAGTTGAAGACTGTACAATGATATCTAGAACAATAGGATTTCATCTTCATCGCGTTATCATTAATAAATGTTCCAGTTCTCCCTAACAAATAAATGACACCATTCAGAAGTTTTATGTATTTCATTTAATCGAGCGAACCATTGAGGAATGTCATAATTAAAGTAAACGTTTCGCTGAAATAAAAGTTTGACTTTTCGGTACGTTTACGTGATTAACCTGAAATTACATGGCGTCATTTGCCGTTTCTAACATTAAAACTAATTTTTCTTCCTTCTTCACATTGTACGTGACTTGTTTAACTATTGCCATATTTGTAGCTAACATCTTTAAAAATAGCATTATTTAACTAATATTGTAATGATTATATTGTATGTATTATACGTAATGATATAAAATGCTATACAAATTATAGATTCAGTCACGCTATGTATTAATAACCGATTGTCTCATTAATCAATTCACAAGAAAAAAAATGAAGAATAATGTAGTGTAAAATAGAAAAGAAATACGCGTATAATTATCATTATACTGACAATTTACAATTACTCACATACATTTTGCAGATTTATCATTTTGTATAATAAAGATCATCCAGTCATGTATTAATGAAATCATTTCATTGATGACATGAAATCATCAATTTAATAATTATTGTCTTCTACTCACTTTAATTGTACAAATAATTTCATGAGATTTTATCGATTGTTATACAAATACAACAGACGTTGTTGCACACACACACTTCAGTCTTAAAGTATATGATAATTATATCTTTGCAAAACTAATTTAACTTCACAATTTTGGAACTCGTTAATTCAACACGAATGCCCATAATTTTATACATTTAAACAATATTTCATAAGTTTAATAATATTCTACAACTCAAAGTAATGAAATAATTCGTGTTGCATTAGATAAATACGCTGACTTGTGAACGTTCAACGAAACGTGATAATAAATTCGATTAGCGGTGACATTGACCATGTACACATAAACCCACACACAAACAGTATACCTACACACTACATCATATTTTCTGTTTCCACATTGAAACACTTATTTCAAATCATAAATACATTACAATATGATAAATATATTATTATATGAATAATATAACATACATGGTATGAAATATTAAGACTTTGAACTATGGAAATTATATCAGAACTTCTAAGTGAAGTTCGTTGTTCCAATAATCGGTAATATGGCAAATATTAAATTGAACTTTCATCATCAGATGCAAGACATATCAGTTTGCCATAAGGGATTGTAACTTATGATTACAACCTTTTGACAAGTTATATCTAAAGGGAGCAATATTCCATCTGTACTCAAAATATTTAGTGTTTGATATTTGATATTTTTAAATGTACAGTGAATGTATTCAATAATTAATCAGCATATGATCGATGATCTAAATCAGTATGGACAATAGCGCGAATGATACAAGCGTATGATAGAAACAAAGACTTAGCGAAAAGTCACGTTGCTTATTAAAACAATGCCGGGCGAAGTTAGGTGTATTTTTGCATGATTTTCGTTGTCGCATATTACGGTGTCAATTTCATGAAATAATTATTATTGGTAAACAGGAAAAGTTTTTTGTAAATTAATTTTAACATTTGAAATCAGAAAAATTTATAACATTTCAAACGGACACAAATTTATTTGAATTATAAATAATTAGTATATTCTTTGTTTAAAGAAAATAAAGTGCTGAAGTTTATAACACGTTAATTTTTTATTATATTTAATACGCGTACTAGAGAAATCCCAGCTGTGAAAATTTGCGACCGCAATTACGAAAATGGTTGCTTATTACTGTCGACGTGTGGTATACTTGTTTTTATCTTAAAACGACTGTCAGTTTTGTCGCGGAAAATGAGATGGAATGATTGTAGTTCATCTGTGCTAATAATATTAAAAAAGTGTGACAATTTTCGTGTACCTCATTTAAAAAAATGCATTATTAAAATGGCGGACAGGATGTGTAACTAGACAAATACTTTTGCTTTAATTATTTTTAAATGAAATGCACATTGCAACTAGGAATATTGCAATATGTAATTAATACAATAATATATAAACATTATACAAATGTTAGCCGTAATGTAATGTTCAACAAGATATAATTTTTCGTTTTCGTAATATTAACACGTATCAAATATTAACAATGGTTTTATTTTTTAATAATAATTTATTAATTTTTTTATTCTTTTAAACATTTTAAAAGTATAAATATTTAAACATTTAATAGTATAAATATAAACATTTAATATATAAATAATAAAATATTTCACATATTTTTATATCAGTTAAACAAGTATTACAGCATCGGTAAAATTGTTAAATTTATTTTCAGTAAATAGTTATTTGTTGAATTAAAGTTGTAATAAATTTTACAATGTTCACTATAAAACACAGTGCTTTAAATGTTATACTCGCTACACATTATATTATACAGAGTTATATAGGATGGTTATTATTAAAATACATTAGTTTAAAAATGTATCATTTTTAGAAATAATGTTACATTTTGTTATTACATTTTTATCATTATAAAGTAATGTAAGCAATGAAAATATTGATTAATCTACCTTTAAACGAAATGTTTGAAGCAATAATTTGATTATATTCTATTCATTTTATTAAATGAATTATCCATATGTATAACGATGTGACTGTTCATTGTTTTAATGAGGTACGGTAAGAAAGGCTATTGGTTTAAATGATCATTGATCTGTATTAATCTAATAATTTCTCTGTGTCGTATGTACTGAAATTATAAGTCAGTTTCATTGTCCACTGTACATCGAACTATACCATATACTAAATCGCAATACATTACGACGAATTTCTGCACTTAAATTGGAATAGCACGTGTAATGATGTGTGAGAGTGTTTAACGAGCATTTAAAATCACGTATATACTTTGCGAATACAACGAAAACGTTTAGATTATAATTATTGTTTTAATTGATTATATAAAAAATATCTTATGCACTAAATTAGTTTATAAGTATTTATATCTATTAATATGTATAATAGAGTTTGAATTATTAATATAATGATTTAACCATTTTATTGATATAATATAGGTGAATAAATATGGTTAATAATGCAGTTGAGCAACTGTAACAATCTCGGAGATAAAATAATATTTGATAATTATAAATGGAGCACAGAAGGAAAACAACTATTCTACATTTCAATATAAATTGTAGGAAAACAAATTAAGTGTAACTGTAAATACTAGCTGTAATATATAAAAATAATGGTAAAGTATAAGAAAAAGTGAAATAAAATAGATAACAATTTTAAACATTTATTCAAGTTTTGAAAATAAATGTACGAGAATGTTGCTTTTATTTGACACTTTGATTTACTTTATCTTGTCTTTTCTTGAATTTGGTACATCGGCAGTTTTCTGCCCAGTTTATACACAAATTCAGAATGCCTTTTTCCTCTGCAATTGATAGGAGCGATTTTATACGAATACGTTATGTTCGAAAGTATTTCAATGAATTAAAAGCGAGCTTATAAGCTAACGATTAATATATATATATATATCCGTGATTATTGGCGAAAAGCATTGGATAGCATGTATCTAATTTAAAGAATTAGAATTTAATTCTATTTATAATTTAAGTAGTAAAACTAGAAATTATTTTGTTACGTATGCATGATTTTTACGTAAAATAGTTCGTTTTTGATTGCAGATAAACAGAATTTATTTGAAGTTGAAAGATTGCACAAAAGAAAAAAAACTTTCATGTCAGTATTAAAATAAATGTTCAATTAATTTAAAAAATGTACTGACACTGAAAGCCTTCATGTCGACTTTTATTTTTGCTAGTTCAACATCAGAAAATGTGAATGTGATTATATCATTTTGAATTTAATATTATATCACATGCTACTTTGATATTCATTGAATTTATTTTTGAAATGAAAATTGTTTCTCGTTTAGTTTCAATTGCAATATGTTTTGTTGAATACGACTATTTCATGTATGACATACGATGTTGCCCTGTATAGATGTTTAATATGTTTTATACGCGATTAATATATGAACGATATTGAAGAAAATTTATTTTAAAGGTATCTTATATATATAAATTATTCTATCGTTTTCTTTGCGTTAACTTTTTCGTAATTATTTCAAGTTAAATCTTTTCCGTAACAATTTAAAATGAAAGTTTGTTCGCAAAACTTTAATGTGTAATATTTTTCACCTAGAATCTGAAACGAAATCTTTTTCATATGATTTAATTTGACTTCGTGCATTTGTAGCCATTACTTCTTATATTCTGCTATTCTAAACTTATATCTTCTTTCAATTGCTATTTTTTTATTATTTTGAAGAGAATTTTATATTTTCTGGAACAATATTTTTCCGTAATATTTATTATAAATTTAATGGATAAACTATTCACGAACGAATATTATCTCTTTTATGCTTTAAACGTAAGTAAAATATAAACGATATCCATATTGCATATATTTTCGACGACTTAAAAAGTCGTCTAACTGACGTCTCATCAATCGAGGCCGTCTCGACGTCTATTTGAAGCTACATTTCAAAACTATGAATGTGAATCGATTATTTTTATAAGAAGAATGGGAAAAATATTTTTTTTATTATCATATGTAGAAAAGTCAGACCGATGCCAATTTGGCAGTAGCAGAGATTCATTAGATTTATAATAGACTACTTTACGCGGGTTGTTATTCTATAATAATTTTTATTAAGACCACAGATAATAAGAATTTCAATTTTATTATCTTTTTGCTATTGTTATTTGTTTAATTAATCCTTATTTGGATCAGTAATAAAATGTTAATCATTTTCGAAATATTGATGAAGAAAATAAAAGACAAACGCTCTTGAAAATATATTTATATATTTATTTATTGCTAATATTGGTGTATTGCGGTGTTAATGTGACCAAAATATGACAAGAGTTTGTACGGTTTGCACCTGAACTTCATATTTGTATCATACGAAGTTCTTAAAACCTAGAAGATTACTGATAATAAATCCCGAAATTATTTCAGTAAGTTACTGAATCATTATTTATATTTCTAAATTTAATGCAATTTATGCCGAAATTAGCTTGCGTTATAATGTTTCTGGAAATTAAGGAAAATAAAGAAAATTACTTTCTATTTTTCAAGTTAAAACTGTATTACAAATTTATATAAGTATAATATATTTCTATAAATGTATTGTAGATTTACTATAAAAATTAGTTGGTAAAACATATTACAAATTTAGTTTGATTAATTATTGATACAGAATAAAATTCAATATATACAATATAAATGAATTAATTACAAGTGGTAATATAATTTTATTGAATTTGTAGGGATTTAACAAAAGTAAAAAAATTTAAATAGCTAATCAAATGTTTGAATTGTAATATAGACATTTTTACAGATAAGCTGTTTTTATTTTTATCGATTTTCATGTACTGAAATTAAATTTATGATGTGAGAATTAAATGTCGTTTAACGAAAAAGTAATAGTTGAATAAAAGATCAACAAATCGTACAGTAGTACGAAAAGAAAAAATTGAAAACGAATAGAAATATGCACGTAAATGCTTTTATGGCTATTTCAATTTACCTTTTTTTTTTTTTTTTCCAATACCTACGATCTGTTTTCCTTAAAAAATCCTAGACCTATTGCAGTGCGTGCATGACAGAAAATGGCAACCTTAATTCCACCTTTACTTCCTTTGTCATCACATCCAAATACTGTTTTCAAATTTTTC
>JABFOX010003218.1:0-10539 GCA_022817665.1 Axea sp. ZL-2020
TCGTACAACCAGATTAAATATGACTAATAAAAATATTTATTTTAAATTACAACGCAACTCATTAAAAACATTACTTGAACAAAGTGAAATAAATATACAGCTACGAGCACGAGCGAACTCATGCGATCATCTAAAACCCAATTCTTGCAATACAATCTATGGAAGGGTGCTCCAGATATAAGTACGGGTCTTCGTGACGAATGTCGAGCCGTAACCCATTACGTAAAATAGAGAACCATTGGTCACTCCGTCGGAGTGTAGTTCAAATTGATGAATGGTAATGAGTTCGCCTTGTTAAACGACCACGCAGCTTGCTTGAAGCTTCCTGTCGGAATTAAACCTAATACTATCAGCATTGTATTTCTAGGCGGCTCCTGCTGAGATCAGTTGAACTACTAATTTTTTCATTCGGATAACATCATAAGCCAAAATAAATATTTAGTGGTATTTAAGTATACTAACTGCATTTGTTTCACACTTTTCAACACCATTTTATTTCGAGTTAAAGTTACAAAATACTTAACCGAATCCTGTTAGTTCAGTTAACATTATTATTGTTTTTAACTAATTAATGTAACGTAATTGCAGAAAAACAGCCTGTTCAATTAAAAATACAAGTTTCTTCAAATTAGCATAACATGAAAGACAGACTAAATGTACCTTGTATCCATTAGTAACATTTGCAGCAATGTATAAACTCGATAATTCGATAAGGTTGTTGTATGATATTTATATATATCAAATATCATATCACTTATTGCTGATATGCGATATACATAACCTAATTTGTTATGTAATTGTAAATCCAATTTTATTGTATTTCATAAATGACACTTAAACTTCTATTTTGTAGTTGAATTAAATTTTCAATCCATTCTAAGAAAAATTACAACGAAAAGATCCATAACAAATAGCAATTATTTGTCGTATATTTTTCTCAGTGTGTAGCGGAAAATTTTCTTAAGTAAATTATCGCTGTACTTAACTGTAGTAGTTTCTTAAGAACAAGTGTGCGTATTGTATGTATGTTTTATTTCCGAAGCAAGGGCGTTTCAAACAAGCATTTACTATTTGCAGGACAGCAGAGATAATACCGAACGAGATTTATATACGAGCACGTGTCTTTCATCCCCCCGACGAGGGACGTCCGGTCCAATAGATCGCACTGCAATCGCGAAGTCCTGTTGTGTTCTCGCGACACGTAGAAAGTCATATAGGCGTGTAGTTAGGTAACTTAAACGCGTCCCGTGTTAATGGAAGTAATTGATTTGTGAAACGCAAAAGATAAAGAAACTCGATATTCCATTTTCATCTGAAATATACCGAAGTAAGAGATGCAGAAGTCACTTGACCCAATAGCGTTACTCATCATTATTTCCGTCCAAATCCGCAAAGTTGTTGAACAGAGTTCGTACTTTATTGTTGAACTCTCGTTTCGAAAGTTATGATACGTACCTTTATAGCACGAACCGTACATGATGAAGTACCGTCGCATAAGGTCGTCCTCAAGTCAAGCGTATCGACCGGCGATTTCTCGCGGATCGTCTGAAATAATACGGATAATAAAAGGATTATAGTTGCAAGATGGCAGAATCACGGAACTGAATTGTACGCTGTGGATGTTTGCAGTTCGACAAATTTATATTACGCTCTGTATGTTACGGAAAAGCATATATATTTCGCCGGATTGTTTCAAGCATCGTTAAACAAGGGGTATTATCCACATCTTCGTCACGAACCAGCATCGCGAATTCTTCTCTATGTTTAATCCCGGAACATCGTGCGAAATATACTTCGCTTAATCCAAATTATAATTCCTCTTGGTACTTTCATTCAACGAAACGAGGTTCGAGTTATTTGGAATCCGAAGTGATAGTTCTACAGAAGTTAATGACACTGATGTTTAGAATCTTGCATTGCACTTCAAATTTATGGGTTCGTGATATCTGGGTTGAGAAATCTAATTATTTCCATGATTTCAAGTTATACAGGTACAATTGCCTCTGCTTTGGTTCTCTACACTCTTTGTAACTTTGACCGCCTTATATTCTCCGATTTACATGAGTAAGAGTGCACTTAACATGCCAAAGATACTGATTGTGGTACTGTCTTGTGTAGATTTTTCTGACAAGTTTGACTTGTTGAGTGAATAACTCCTTTGTTTCTTTTAAAACACATAAATCAACTTATATAGCAAAGATCCGTAAATATGATTAATATTGATTTAATTATTATGATTCAAAATTGTGATAATCTTGTAAAAATAATTTTTGGAAGTAAAAAATTGCTTATTTAAAAAATGTTTATGTGTAATGGGTATCATGAATGCATCATAACATTGAACTTGAATGACGGTCGAAACACCGGGACTATCGGACAAATCATTATTATTTCATAATTTTGTACAAATTTGTTTTAGTTTATTTTAATTTTTTTGTAGAATCCACAAGTATTTTTATTTCTTGAAATTAAGAATTAGTTATATAAACTTTAATCGATCTCTATGTAAAAATAACCAGTATGGCGAAACCTTAGCAAATAATAAAAAAATTAAGCTAAATCCAGTCGTAACTTGCATTACTATTTTTGCATTACTATTATTGCTTTGCTCAACGTATATTTTCTCTAAGCGTATTGATTAGCAGACTTTATACACACGCTTTCTAAAATTACAACTTAAGTATATTTTTGAGTATAATCTAAAAAGCATTCTATGTAGGAATGTAGAATACACTGATTTTAAATGGAAAATATTTTTTAGACGGAATTCAGGTAATGGTAAGAAGATTCTAACGGCAGCCAAAACATTGATAAATGATAGATTATTCGAGTCTTTATACTTTATAGAAATAGATATTTGTCAAATTCATAGTAACATTGATTATTACAAAGTTTACTAGACTAAAATGTTTTCAGGTAACAATCGATTTACTATTTTGAATTCTTATTTTATTAAATTGTTATTCAGCATCAAATATCGCTATATGAAACAATCATTTCGACCTCTGTTAGGAAAGGAGAACAGATCAATTATAAATTTACTAATAGAATGTCCAGAATATTTTTTGAATTTGAAAACTAAATTAATTTTAATGATCTACTCATCGCATTTTCGCCAATTATTTCTTTATTCACTAATTAGTCATAGCAACATAAACATTTGTTCATATAAAACTGCACGTCATTAAATGTAATGGAATTGTATTAATATTAAAAATTAACTTATTTAAAAACATGCATTTGTAAACTTGCATTTTATTTAAAAGAATTTTTATAAATTTAGAAACAGATTAGTAAAAAGTAAAATTAAGTCCTTTTCATAAAAGATTCTATAAAATATAACACCTAACAATTATTCAGTACATATATTTTTTTGTAAATATAATATTTTCCAGAAAATTTTTAGGTAAAATAATTTAGCTTTTAAGAATCAGGAAACATTTTCAATACTACATTCTAATTTAACTAAATGAATCTTTTATAAATATTTGATGTAGTAGAAATTACTTTAATTTGTATAAAATTTGATTTTTATAAATTTTTTAAACATGTTTCGTTATTCTATGCAAATTTATTTTTTCACGTATTAGAAAAATTCTATATAAAACATTTTAATTTTCACACGTAACATCTTGAATAACATGATTTTATGAAATTTCATTAAATATATTTTTCATTGAACTATACGTGAAGAAGGTTTCTTATACTCGTGTTAGAACATCCTGTGCATTATAGCTGCGTAATATGAATACAATGTTAAAATCTGTTTTCTTTTTATGCAGATATTTTAAATGCGATCTGTTACATGTCACGATGATTTAGTAGAAAAGTTGAAGACTTTTAACTCATTGGTAAGTAGTTCGACTAGTGACTTCCCAAAATATTTAATAAATAAGCATTATACATGAATTTTACATTAATTAGTAGTTTTATTTGCATGTTACTTGATTTTGAGAAATAAAAGATCAGCTTAATGACGTGGATTAAAAAGTTTATTGTGGCTCCACCTATGAGTAATATGTATATATTTCATACATTCATCTATAGGATTTGCTACAGTAGCCTCTGGTTTTATGATAATGGCATTTCATAGTACAACTATATTTTTTAAATAAAATTTATAGATCAAGTATAATATGATCAAAAAATTATGGCAAAACATCTGCTATAACCACAGCAACATGTTACACTTTACTATGACAGTTAAAAAGTAAAGAATTTAAATGACAGAAATAAAATAGTATTTGTAATAATGTATGTCTTCAAATGAGTTCCTTTTACGAACAATCATTTACACCAATAAAATATTGGTACAAGATCAACATATGGTTTTACCATTTTAAATTACATCAATTATCTTATAATGAAATATCACAATTTCATTTTTATTAAAAATGACTGCATAAACAGAATTTTTATAAAATATAGTTTCAACGAATAACTCTAAACTTAACATTTCAGTTATTTTAACTGATTAACTTGTAAAAGAAATTAAACGCACGATAAGCAACAAAACCAGTTTGATTTATAAGTGAGTCGAATTTGTTCGCACGGATATCCATGTTCTCACTACGTCTATACCAGAGTTATTTTCTCTTGTCTTTTGGAATGCAGCAGGTAAACTACAAGTAGCATCAGTCGCGAAACGATCACACGCGTAACGTTCTTGTGAATGCATGAGAGTGCGTGCAGCATTGATGCTGCAGTTGCCGAGCGACAATAGTCGGTTCCCAGCAACTCGAACGACCTCTCGGCCTTCTCTCGGACGCCGCGCCCATCATAAAAGAAATTCACTGAACGGACCAGAAGCGTATACCAGTCTTCGTCACGAACGGCGAACGAAGATGAGGTATCGATGCAACGATTTCTGTGCTCTCTCCCAACGGACCGTCCGTGAGCTCGTTTCGAAAATCAAATTGCCAGGACATTCGTTCCGCGATCTTTTCGCATCCGCCTAGAGAACGCGCCATATGTCATACTCATCTGAACGTGTGGAGGGTGGCTCGTTTGAGTTAATTGCCAGGGCGTCTTCTCCTGGCATGTCTTTGCTTTTTATTTTGCCCTTCTTCGTTCAGGATCTCTCGGAATGAGATACGAGGGAAACCCCCATGCATCTTGAAGTGCTAATTACAGTCTGCGCTATGTTGCCGGCAGTAATAGTTCGGAATTTTATGAACCCCAAGATGCCTGGGCCTGGACTTTGTTTCGTTGTTGTGCCACCCTGCTTTAATTGTGTACGTGTTATCCATGCGAAAAACAAATCTTTGTGTTTAATGTGCCATTTCTTTGACATGTCAATCAATCATGTATTTCTTTTATTTCGTAATTTTAACTATTATTTTGATAGACTTAACGTGTCCCGCGTTAAAATTTTTATTAAAACAATTTATTTCGCAATTAAAAAAAATACACAACAAAAAGTCAGAACTACAGATCTAATAGCATTAATGAAAAAGACATATCAATTTTTTATGCATGATATATCTATATCACATGTAATTTTACTGCATACAAGTGATAAAAGTTCATTTGCTTGAATAATTGCATTCGACAAAACATATTATTGTTATATTGCGTTTCTAAACGCGACATAAAGTATATTAATAACAATTTGTTTCTTTACTATTTCAATAAGTTGTGTAAAAGTAGCTAAAATTTTATGAAGTTGCTTTAACCATAGTGGCTATTCAGTTGATTTTATTTTTCTATGTTAATTTTTAATTACTAAGTTATTGTTTTTACACTGATATATATTTGATACGATAGTCGATATTATTGTCTAAGGTTTGGCGATTGTCTTGGTACAGCCGAGCTGGTACGTATTTTGTGTAGCTATTTTCTGGACCGTACTTCATTACCTCGAAACTCCCAAACTCGCAGGTCATTCGTTATCATTTTTACACCTGCCACCATTCAACAATGTCGAATAAAGTCCGTTAGGTATTGTGGTTACGAAGTCCGCAAGGGATATTCCGTGTTACTCGCGCGAATTCTAGAATCGTAGATTTGCCGTGGAGTTCGTAACACACAATTTACGGCTTGTCCTCCACTGGAAACCAAAACTTGACCAAACCGTTGACTTGGGCAACTCCGAAGATTAGAATTAAACAGATAAAAGGATGTAACTAAAGATCATTTGTAATTTAATACAAATAAAATGGTGTACAAAGTGAGAAAATTATTTCAACTACTTTCTTCGCGTGTAAAGCGCACCATTCAGCAGTAACGAGTCAATACAAGCGTTATTTCGAATTGTAAAATTGTAAAGTTGATGAGAAATCGATGTCTTATTGAACTCAGATATCCGTAGAAACCCAGTTAAACGGATGCCATTGACTTTCACAAACAATGATTTTAAAACCCGTTAATCCATTTGCAATAAACCAAATTTAACGTGCATCTTTAGAAATTGTAATCAAGCGTTGTAAGAACTATGAATTGCCGAACAATAAAATAATCCTTGCCGTGCCTTAATGCGGTGTGTGCACTTAATAAAGTAATTCAACGCACAGAAATCAATGAACGCATCAATTACGTTGATATTGAATTAGCATACAAAGAATGCTTCGTACCGGATTATTTTTCTTGGCGGAATAAATGCACGAAACAGGGATACGTATCGTGCGGTGAAAAACTCTCAAGACAGTAAACGTTGCGGAGAAAGTGGCCGCTCGTAGATTCGCAATTAATGCTCGCACGCTTGCAATTGTTAGACGGACAAACTGCTGCGGAATGATTTACACCCCAACAGTCGACAAGCTTATCCCAAGTAGATGCACGAGGTCTTACGTACACACAGGTGTAATCTATGCGGAAGTGCATCGGAACAACTTCTGTTTCACTTCGTCAGTTCGTGTTTTGTGATGCTAATGCACGAGCAAGAGGATATACGTTAACGTCGTGCGTCGTTAATACGTTGTTAAAAGGAAGTCACGTAATCATGTAACCGCGAATCGCGCGCGCGAGCGAACACATCAACCATACTTGAGATTTAATTGGAATAAAAAGAAACCGCGCGTCACGTTAGATCTACCTGAGAACCCACCGAACAATGCATCGTTGCTTTAATTGCCGCCGCGAATGTATCTGGATGTCAATTTTGAGTTATAGCACCGTGACGCCATTTTTGATCATTCCTTAAATCGCAAAATAAAATCGTTAACGATGTTTCATTGCTGAAGAATCGTCTAAAAAATAGTATTCTCGAATAAATTACTCGTATTACTCGTTAACGTACGAGTATTTTTATACCTATGAATTAATTCGCGTTATTCGCATAAGTATCTCCATGTATTTATTGAATTCATTTCACTTCGGTGTTTTAAAATTAAATTTTAGAAAACGGGCAAAGCTTCGTGAGTATTGGTAAGAAATTTGAACCACACGGATACACGAAGAAAAATGTTTTATAGATACAACGGTAATTTCATGTAACTATTATGCCAGCGTTATTGTTTTATTAACTCTACAAGATATTTCTGCCATGTTAACTAAATTTGTGTTTAATACATTCTACAAGTAATGCTATGTAAATTTAAACTTTGAATTAACATAAAATGTAAAAGTATTTTATATAGCATCCACAACATTTTATTTTACTTTAGCATTAACATTTTAATATGACGTCCACTATCATTTTTCAGGAAGTATTTTCCGAAAAAATCAGTAGATATAAAATGTGATACTTAATACAAAGTAATATCAGATTAATACTTTAATATTACGGATAAATTTGATATTTTGTATCAGATTGAATTACAATTTTTGTCGCGTATTTACATTGTGCATATAGTACATTTATTTTAATATTTAAACTTTGGAATTGTTGAATAAAGTAATAGTACATAAATGTATTGTACGATAATACAAGTGTGATTCCATTGAGTCAATAAATGATAAATTATAGAAACTAAAAAAACTATTTTACAAATATAAATAATTATATAAAAATACCATCAATATATAAAACAACAATTCTATAACTTTTAAATTTAATTTATCTTATGAACTGTTATGAATTATTATTATTATTATTGAGTATTTGGCTTTTTACTATATACATTTATTTGCATATTAAATAATTGTTTTTTTTCACGTTTAATATAATTTAATACATTTATATTTGCCACTAAAAACTACTATTAGAAGTTATTTAATTAAAACGTGAAAATATCATATTAACAATAGTCTGAAGTATTTATCTCTGAAAATTGCAAGAAATCCTGTGAAATGTTCATATCAATAGAATTCAATTATATATTTCTTATTTAGATTTAGAAGAGTTTCATTAAAATTTTATTCAAGCCTATTTGTTTCCGGTGTAAATTTGGAAGAATAAGAATAAATTTTCCGATTAACGCCATCGTTGTTAGACAAAACTAACAAGAATTAATTAAATCTATATATAATAACAAAATGTTATCTGTCGTATTATTCTTGCTGAAAAAGTAAAACTTTTGATCACCTTTTTCTTAATCAATTTTCATTCCATTTCTGTACAATTAAAAACTAGAAGTTGATTATTGAAATAATGAAAAGTTTGATATATGGAATGAATATTAAAAATAACGAATTACGAAATGAATGTTATAAATTTGAGAATATGGAACGAAACAATAATGCATAATTTTACAAGAAATAGTAAAACTTAATTTTTTTTACTTTTTGTAATATTATGAATTGACAATGGCCTGATATGTTATTTCTGTTATTATTCTACGTTAATTAACATTAACATTAGTTTTATACCTTACAATTAACATTTGTATTTTAAACTATTATCACATTGTTGAGTATCATAATTTGCATGATATACGAATATAACTTGACTCACCTCAGATACAAGAAAAGATCATAAGATCTTGAATCTAAATATATCTTGTAAATAAATAATATATCGGTGTGCTTTCTGATTAAGTTTAACTGTTATTATCCGTGTAATTATTTCTGATTCTCCACCTGAAGATACATCTCTTTTCTTCCAAGGCTTATCCTCATACGTTCTCAAACTAAGTCGTAGTAAGAAAGCCGCAATACACATGTAAAGACATTGCAGAAACTGAGTGTGGCCACCGCAGATTACTTAGGTAATTGGTAAATACGAGGGTTACCTTTACAGTTTTCACCAAGGGGTTGGAGCTTGTAAGATAACTGCGAGAAATCGAGCAGGACTTCCAAATGCCTCTGGCTGGAAGTCCGGTCGACATCTTTCCACCCTCACAGAATGTTCGCTTTAAGGGGGGAAATGAGCCTTAAAATTGTTTAAAGCGCTCGAAAGGAGGGTGCCCGCAGGGTGAACACAGCCCCTTAACCTTTACGCAAGGCGAAACCTCCTACAAGCAATCCTGCCACTTTTCTCGACAGTTTTTAAATCGGAAGCTATAGAATCCTGTCTTGAATAAAAAAAGTTGCGTTCGAATAATCTGATCAAAATGAGTTTATCTTAATTAAATTAGCACATTTTCTGCTAAATTACATTGTTTGTTTCATTGCTCTTTTTTAATTTATCATGCAATCATTATCTATCAATGGAATATTAACATAACAAACTAAAACTGTCATTTAATGCTTCCAAATAAAGATAATATTTAAAAAATAATTTACTCAGTTTTAATCAAAAGTCAAGAGCGTAAAACATTAATACCAGAGTAGTGCCTTGTGCACAGACACACAAGCCGAGTGTCTAACATAGGATAGCGAAGTTACACTGACGTATATTATGCAGTACAAAATGTAGCTGTTGTGTTAAATGACAGCACTCGTTGGATAGCTTTGGCGGACTAGATGCAAAGTGTTCACCAGTAATTATTACGTAATCAACGTTAATTATCGGTCCATCGCGCAGTATATTTTCCGCAGTGGTGGCGGATTGTTGCAAAGCTGAAACTACGAGCCGTCACGAAATTTGCACCGAACATGGTGAATCGGCCGATATTTCTTGCATGTGAAAGAAAATGACTGAAATCAAATTACCTCTCATTTATAAAATTATTGAACGATTATAATCGTAATCGTCTGCTTATTTTTATATGATGATTTAATGCAACTTCAAATTACGTTTAAACAGATAAGCATTTTTCAAATCTTAACGATGTGCGTAAAAAATAAAGGACAACAGTACTTATTCTGAAAATCAACATTTTTGAATGTTACATTCAAGATGAAGATTCTCGTGCAATAAGTACCGTAGCCAAATGCTTGCGTTTGTGTGGGTTGTTATAATAGTTGCTGCAAAAGAGACATAATGGCATTCGGGCAATCTGCATATATTAAGTATCTTATTTTCATCGTTGTCCCTTCCAATTTTATTCTCCCACTTTGACGGTGTTGTTTTATGCTGACCTCGGTTGCTTACGGAAGCGCTGCTATGATTAGGACACACGGGTTTTTTTTTTTCATTAAAGATTCATTACATGATATAACGTTATTTGCTTAAAATTGTCTCAATTAAATAATCCAGCGATGTTTGCTTAAACAACACTGGATCTTACCGTAACAGAATTATAGCATAACGAACAGTTACAACTGCTTGTCTCGCAC
>JABFOX010003219.1:0-10536 GCA_022817665.1 Axea sp. ZL-2020
ATATAAAGCAAATAAAAAAGTTATTAAAATTGGATACTTTTATCGCAATACTGTCTATAATGAAATTTGTTGAAATAAAACGTTACATAAATACTATTTACTTTGATATCAGAACTAGTATAAATAATAAAAATGTTGGTCTTTATTTAATATATTTAATAACCTTAATATATTGTTTAAAGCTACATCTTATACAAAAATTTATACGTCGCTGATCATGTTATCTTGTCAGGTAAATCAGAGAAAAGGCTGAATAACTGAGACTTTTGCGATTTTTTATACAAACTAACATTGTTAGTTTAAGAGTGCTCATTTGTTTAATGATATCCTTGAGCAGAAATTTAACATAATTAAAGTTAAATTTTGCCATGTATGAATTTGACAGATCAAATTCCGTAAAACCATGACATAAATATTCCACTGAAACATTCTTGACATTTAATAGCATTATATTTATTGTTTAAACGTGCCATAATAATGTCACGAATATTAAATTTTATTATCTATAATTATAAAATGTATGATTTTGCATTTAAAAATGTTATCAGTGTATAATTTTTACTGACAATTTTAAATTCGGAAATTTTAAAATGATGTCGGTGTCAAATTCCATAGAATTATGACATTAATATGTCGTTATTAAATTTCATAGATTTATCACACCTTCTTGAAATTACACTATCAAAATATCTTGAATTCTCTTGTCCCAAATCATCTATTAACTTTATAATATTTATCAAATTATTTTTTTCGTAAAGTTTACAATCTGCTTTTATGGGTTTGTTATTACGGTAAAAATATGTTAATTGTACTAAATTGAACTTAATTGTACTTGAAAATGGTGGACAATTTTAATTATATTTGAACTGAAACAAATTGTATGAAATTGCAAATTAAAATGGCAGTTTAATTTATCATAACAGTAAATTATGACAAATTGGACTTAATAGCAAATTTACAATTCGTAAAAGTAGTAAATATTTAACAGAATTGAATTGTATCAAAATAATAGACCAATGATACATTAAATTACATTCTGCAATTGTCATTAAATTCAACTTGTTAAAGCTGTTTACTTTACAATTGTAATTTTAATTCTCAATTTCTTGTAATTTGATTCCATTCAAATGTAGTTCATTATAGTCTATCGTTATCAGTTTAATTTGATTCACAATTAACTAATTTGTGTTTGAATTACAAGACATATGTGTATGTTTAATATTATTCTTTTAGCATGATATACAATAAAAAATTATAATTACTTTTTCAATTACAAAATAAAAATAAACTATTATCATAAATTTATTTAGGACTCATGGAGACTTTGGGTCCAATTAATTTTACTGCAAATGTTTACTTTAATATTACGTCTAAAACTGAACAGGATCTTTTGGTAAATTTCATTTTAAATTGCCAAAAATGACTATAATGAGATTTTCGAGAGTCTAAAAGCTTACGAAGTACATCATTTTCTACAAATTTTCTTTTCTGCAGCACTGTTATTTTCGCGTTCGAAGCTCAGCAGCATTGGTAATCGTAAATTTGTCAAGTTGGTGTGTAGTTGTTGCCAGTAGGATATAAGAAGGAAGCGAGTAGAAGAAGGAATCGACGCGGAAATTGAAAAATGTTCAGAACATCGGAGAAGACATCATTTTGTTTGTTTTTACAGCGCGCAACTGTCACACTGGACGAAAAAGCGCCGTCATAAATAATAATCATCCGCCACTTACTAAACCAATCCTGTCTCTTTTTCTCTCTACTTTCTTTTTCACAAGTCGTTGATGTATCAGCTACTGTAGGCACGCACATTATTCTTCTATTACAAAATTTCAATTAAGTTTGATTCAGTATATTCTTTTGCATTAAAGTCGTGAAATTGCAGTTACTGTACATTATTGTGCATAACATGTGTATTGTTACTTTCAATATGGAAATATATAAATCATTTTAAAATTTGCTCAAATGCTTGTATTTGTAAAATAAAATTGATACAATAACATGATTTATTATATTTTATAATAGATAATCAAAATACGAAATATAAACTTGAACGACGAAAATGTTGCATCACGTGATTAAACAGCAGAACTTAAATGCCTGTATTTAACACTGACATATAAACTCTTAGAAATAACCTATTCCATTTAACCTTCGAATGCGATTGAAGTAAATTTATTTGAACATACGAGTGGAGACAGAGATAGATAAATGTTGCAAAATATCGAGTGCATCAATAGTAATTTTTCTCATCCTTCTACGTGTTTATTTACTCGGAAAAGTTGGACTATCAAGCAGAAGTTGTTTATATATGTAGTGGTTACTTTGGTTCAGTGAGACTGTTTATTTTTTCCCAGTGATAATTTTTCAAGTAAAACCTTAATTCATAACTACATAAATATTTTATTTTTCCTAATAAAAATCTAATCTTGCTGTATGAATTAAACTTTGCAGTTTTCGGGTAAAAAGATCTTCAGTTTATCTAACAATTTCTGAACTTTCATAGAAACTTTTGCTCTTAGAAGAATTTAAATTTTAAAAACTTTATTTTACAGTATAATTGTGTTATAAATGTTGAATTGATACTCATTAATAGAATTTAAATTTTAAAAACTTTATTTTACAGTATAATTGTGTTATAAATGTTGAATTGATACTCATTAATAGAATTGTAGTATCAAAATAATATTTGCAAATGGAAAAAGTATGAAGTACGACCTTATACATGAAAATTATAAGAAAACATGTCATTTGAATTCAACAGTTTTAGTAAATGTTGCACTTGGAGTGAAAATAAATTATATAGAATGTTACAATTAAAAAAATGAAGCTGAATATTAATTCAAATAAAATAATTTTATGTTCTAATGAAATTGTAAAACTATGCTTCTATACAATTTTTGTACAGAATCATGATTAAGTAATTTAATTATGATATATTAATTAATCGTAATTAATTGTGCACCATTATTCATAGTTGATACACGCAAACAAATCTTTCTTTCTGGAAGGCTCAAAAAAAATAAAAACAAACAAAAAGTAACAAATAAGGTTATTATTGAAACTGAGAATATTTCTATTACATTGAGTTGAATTTTTATTATTCTTTATTATTCAGATTTTGCTGATATTAAAATACGAAAAAACAAATGTATAACATAAAATATGTAGCATCGCTAATGATATAGCTACATAGTTTGCTTTAATCAACAATATTGAAAATTATACAATTTAAATTGTGCAACTTCATTTTTTACATTTTACACGATTTTAACAAAAAATATCATACAATTTTTTTTTGTATTGATATATGCTTAGTTAAGGAATTTTTTGTAATCCAATACTATAAAATTTTCATATTATTAATCAGTACAACTTATTATCAAAACAATGACTTTATTTCAGAAAGGTTTCTGTTCTTATATTGCAAGTCAATTTTTTATATTATAATAATATACAATTTCCAACATTAACGATATTAATATAAGAATAAATTATTCAGTAGCGTTTATTTGTTTAGATCATTAATGTAAATTATCATTTAAAGTTGCTCAGTCTAAAATATTAAAGTACAATCTTTTAAAAGTGATCATTTTTTGTTTATAAGGCTGTTACTGTAATAATACATTTTATATAATTTTTATTATATTTAGAAATACAGGGTGTTTATTTGAAGTCGATAACTTAAAATATCTTGAGAAATAACTATTGTAAAAAATGTCCCGAATAAAACTGTAATATTTTCAAGGAAAAATTAGCTACAACCCTCTGGAGATTGAATAATTTATTCAACAGTTAAAATAGTTTGTAATTAAAATTTACTGCTATTAAGTCGACAGAGAATGATTAAAAAATCTAAAGACTAATTTTCTATCGATTTTATGATGGTAAATGGTGAATTTGTATATTTATTTTAACATCATAGGAAATGCATCTGCTTTATGATGTTCGTTTTATCCATTTTAAAATATTTATTTTACAGATGTATTAAAAGCATTAATTAATATCAACGTCCGCTTTTATGATCAGAAAATTATCGTTTGTCTGACGCATATTAATATTTTATGTATTTTCAATAAAAAGTATTATGATAGAATTATATTGAACTGTTTTAGCAATATGACAAAAAAATTTTTATTTCGTGCAATTAAAACGAACCTTTTATATTTATGACTTTATATGGAGAAAACAGATGTCCTTTGGTAATTCACAATGATAGTCATTTTTAAGACATATTTGGTATCTTTAATGAAGGTACTAAATGTGTCCTCACTGCAGACAGATCTTGCATAAAGATAACATAAATATATTAAATATTCAAACTAAAACAAATTCTTTTATTTCAGTAGTGAATAAGATATTTCACAAAATAAAAGTTGCATTTCAATTAAAATGTGTTACGCAACTAAAGCAGAGATTAAAAATGGTCACTTTATTTCGATTATTATGAAAAGATGCGTATTAAGATAAATTTATGCGTTAAATATGTTTTAAGATTTTAATTACACCAAAAATAACATTTGAAGAACTATTTATTTTGTAACGTTTTTGTGAAAAGCCTGATTTCTAAAATTGCGAATTCTAAAAAAAAAGTACTAATGGAATGTTTGAACTGATTTTCTGAAGACATTTTGCAGACGTGTTTTCTTCGAAATAACTTAAAACATTATTTTGGCACATGATCCATAAATAACGCAAGTTTTGTTTCGCATTATGTTATGTGTAATGTTTAAACGGATTTAAACGGATTGTTCGCAGGCATGGAAAATGCTGTTCTTTGGTTAAAACTTTAATTGAAATGTCGACAATTAATAAAAAATCGTAGTTATGATCGGAAAAATTATGAGAGAGCCATTTGTAAAAAGTAAACTTAATGACAGCACCAAGAGAAAAGAGTAGTCAGAGAAAACGAGGCGGTGAAACTAGCTATTTAACGGTATCCCATTCGACGCAAAGAGGTTAAAGGTCGATGCACACCTTAAAAGTACACGGGAAATCTCGGCAGCTGTCGCCGCTTTTCTTGCAAATAAATGAACGTTCGTTGCATCATTGTACGTAGATGCATGATTTCATCGACTGCAGATAAGAACAAATTGAAGTGATCCGTGGGAACTGAAACTTTGTGATGTTCTAATTTAATTTGGTTAATAATATGCGCATCGCGTTTTTACGCATAAGATTCGGACTGGTATATCGTTCTTCAGGCACTCAAGTCGAATGCGTTATACATCACAAATTACGTACAATGGACGAACCAAAAATGATCGAAAAACACGAACCATTACTTTGCGCCAAATCGCCTACGTTTTTATTGTTTTCTGTTATCTTTCTGTAACGATCTTACATGTGCAACAGCGGTATGAGTTTCTTATGTATAATTTCGAAAGTAACATTTTCCTCATCTTGAAGGTTGTACGATTAATTTTGTTAGTTTTACACGCTATCTTGGATTGGATAGTTTTTTTTATACTAATACAGATTTATAATATAGTGCGTTTAAAGAAATCACCGTTAAAACAGTAACATTTTATCGATTTATTGATTTGAGTAAGTTTTAGAAATGATTCAATGAATCGAATATTGATTAATAACGCTGAACCACTGATATCGATAATTAGCTTATAAACACTGAATATTTACGAAAACATTAATAAATATTACAGTCATGAAATGGTATTATTTATACAGTATTGTATATTATGCTTTTAATGTTTGTGTTATCATGGAATATAATATATATATATATGTATATATGTATGGATTTCGCGTATAGTAAAGATAAGGAGAATAGTATTTTAAAATTTACCACATCTCTCAGTAATTCTATTATTTAGAATAAGAACATGATTTTTGGCATGACACATCTCAAGAGTGATTTTTTTTTTTATATTTTTTTTATTTACTGTAAATTAATACAACGTTTTGTGTGCGAGTTGATTGCAAAATGGTGTGTAATAATATCGATAAATTTGTATCTGAATTAACATGTATAAATGAATATTATTATAATCATAAATACATATTAATAAATTTATAAATTCATTCGGGTAAAATTATAACTAATTTATAATTAGTAATTAATTGTAATGTTAATTAAACGCAAACTTTAGGATTTATCGTTATAAAATAATATTTATTAAAAATTATCAATCTTCATTTAATCAAAATAACTCAAATTTACTACTTTTTCTTTTATTTAATTAACCGAATTAAATAATACCCATAAAAAAATGTACTATGAATTAATTAGCAGAATATGGTTATAAAAAAACTAAATCAAATTATACCATAAATTGTAGACTATAAATAATACTTCATTATATTATAATATTACTGTAATTTTAATATCATTCCTGAAAATATTATAATATAGGAATGATATGAGAAATTTCGAAACTCAGATTTATGTATAATACATGTTAATCATACATAGATAGTTTACTAATTCATACACAAAAATATGTAATTTAATTTTAGATGTATAAATTTTTATACTAAATATAATTTTCTTAATCTGAGATTTATTTATCGATTCAGGTAAAATAATGAAACAAATAAGTTCAATTAAATTGAAAGAATAGATTATATAAACATTCTTTCGTACCAACAAATAAAAAATATAAAATTTTTTTTTTATTAATTTTTAGAAACTCAGTAGTCAATATTCCAAATTTCACATTTTTATGAATCATTAAAATGATACTTTAGTATTTCTATTTTTAAAATTTTAAATTAAATTGAGAAAACTTAATATTAAGGGAAGTAATTTAAATGGTAATTCTGGCTATTTGAAATGGTACATATATAAATAGTATTCTTATTTCTATTTAAGTGGCAAAATCCATTGTCTGGTAATATGTAACATATTTTAATGAATATTTTCATCGAAATAATAATAACTGAAAAAAATATTTTAATATTATTACAATAAGTAGGAAAAGCTAATGTGAATGGGTTAGTTTTGAAACTAGAGTATGTATTAGTGTGTTTATTTCCTTTGAATTTTTGCAAAATTGTACAAGTATACCTCTCAATTTGAAATAAGTTATTTACAACATTTATATTATCTTTTAAAATTAGTTGAATCAAAATATTGTTGTTATATATTCAATTATGAATTCTAGCATTTTTTAAATTAAATTTATATATTGTCAAAGTATGCAAAATATATTACATAAAATTACATTTAAATGATATAACATTTAAATAATATTACATTTAAATATAAATGAATGGATAAAACACTTAACAGTAGAAGTTAAACTGTCGTAAAAATTTAACGAAAATTGTTCAACAGTTACGAATGTATAATAACATATACTCAAGTATGAATTGCTTGAAATACATAATAAAAGTTTGTGTAAAATAAAATAAATTTCAATTATTGTGATATTTCCTTATGTAAAATTAAAGTAAAATTTTGCAGACAAAAATGTTTTAAATTAAAATTCGACTTTTCTTTCAACATCATTGAGTAAACATGCTATCTTTAATAATTACGTAATTAAATAATCAAATATTTGTAAAAAAATGTTTACTACTTCAAATGGCAATACAAGCGGTCGACCATTTATGAGATGTGTTGCAAATCGTTCATTATAATTAGAAATAATATCATTAACTGAATATTTTGTAATATTAACATTTACACCTCGTCAGTACTTTATCAATATAGTTTCAATATAAGATTCAATGAAGAAACGTTGTTACAGCGATTACAGAAATATATTAAATCAATAAAAATATTAATATTAATTCAACATTACGCTGCTTTAAAAAGTATCAGATTACTCATAAAAATGTTGAACATAATTTACAATGCTGTGCATTAAATAGGAAGTTTAAATTTGAATCACCAAATTTAAATAGAATTATTCGCCTGGCTATATTCGTAAATTTATAACTCAAGCAATTAAGTATCTCATTTCATTTATACTTTTCTGTATGTTAAAAGCACTTTTAATCACCCTTTAACATTTAAATGCCATTATGTTCAACTTGAATTACGTATTGTCTTTTCTATTACGCAAAAAAAAAAAAAAAATACTTGTGGTTTGTAAAAAACATGCTACGCGTTGGTTTACTGTAATTTTAATGTAAAATTATATTACATAAATCCATTATCGCTTTCGTTTCTGCTATAATATGCGGAAAAATGCATTTCATTGAATTTTTAACTGGAATAATAAAAATGGAGATAATGAAAACATGTTTCATTTGTTGCAAACTTATTCGTTTTTCTTGTTTTAAAGTTCAGTCTTTGTGTACGAATACTATACGTTCACAGAATGTATGCATTACCACGTCCGCTGCATCTACGTTATTGTTTGTGGTCACCGTGCATAACGGCGACCGTGTATCCGACCGGTTAGATACAAGTTAAGGCTTCATGCACAATGTTCGTTTCACGTTAAATTTTTTTGTCATACTTAATTACTCTTTTTACGTACAAATGATTGATAATTAGTACTCCTTTCGTCTAGTTATATTTTTCAAGATATTATTAAACTTTTTTTCACACGGAAACTTAACAATGTTATAGCCCAGTGGATAAGATCTATTAATGATTGAATGAAATTGTTTACTGATTAATTACATTTTTAATTATATAAGCCTTTGGAGAAATGGTAATAAAGTATAAAATCTAATGATACTTGTGTGTTTGATAAAAATTCAAGGAAAATATTCAACTTCGAGTATTGGTAATTATATTAAAATTACCAACCCATTATTAGAAAGTTAGTACTGAAAAAAATGAAGTACTTTAAATATAAAAAAACTCAATGGAAATAAATTAATACAAGTGATAACCGGTTCAGGAAATTTATTTAATTCTGTAATATATTTTAAAAGTTGTCTTCGTAAAAATTCTCTTGTGGTTACACATTTCACATTTTGCTTCTAAGTTACGAACTGTGTATAACAAATTGCAACTATGCTTTAATCAGCTTTATAATTTATTACTATATTACAAAATTACAATAAAATATTTCTAAAAACCACATTGTGATTGAACAAATTCTTACGAAATGTAGAAATACATATGATACTTTAATTTATTTTTTTAAATGATATTGTATATTAAATTGTTTTAAAGTACAAAGACAATAATTATATAAATTAGTTAGATAATTCATTA
The DNA here is from genome assembly GCA_022817665.1 of Axea sp. ZL-2020. Classification (NCBI taxonomy): domain Eukaryota; kingdom Metazoa; phylum Arthropoda; class Insecta; order Hymenoptera; family Scelionidae; genus Axea; species Axea sp. ZL-2020. The sequence continues at coordinate 9,137 of JABFOX010003219.1, forward strand.
TATAAATAAACATAATTTGATGTTTTTAAATTATCATTTAATAAATCACAGAAATTTATTAAATCATTAATGAAGATTAATTATGAAACTTATGTCTGTATGTAAATTCTTTGTCATCACAAATGTATATTTCATATTTATATAATTTAAATTTTGTGTTTTATGTTCAAGTGGTATTACATTTAATTTTGAAAAAAAGACGAAATGTAAAAGTTTATAGATTTATTTCAGTATTTATTTGCACATTAAATAAAAATTGAGATATTTTTATTTTAAATACAGTCATTTCAAACGAGCACTTGTTATTTTATTCGTAACATTAAGTTTACAAATTAATATATATAATCAAACATCATGAACGAACATTTACATAAACGAACAAATTGTATAAAAAAAATCTTTGGTTATAACAGTAATCATGTTCAAAATGAATTCTATTTTTAAAATATTAGACAAGTAATAGTTTAAAAATTACATTTAATATTTTTATTGTATATTTAATTGTGCATGCATACTACGCGTTGGACGTTTCGGGAAACAAGAAAATGACGATTGACTACACTCATGGCGAACGAGTAAAAGAGCCTTGTGGATTAACCAGATCATTTTACGGAGTAAAAAATCGATTAAAATCTCAACGAAGTAATTTTTACTTATTAATTTGTGAAAAATTTTTGTACATTAAAAAAGTAATACCAATTTTAAGGTTACGAGCATAGATTTAATGATGAACTTTTTAGAATCTATGAATATTTTTACACATAAATTTCTCTTTCATTTATAGTTATATGTAAAAATTCTAACAATTGACTTATAAGATCTTTAACAAAACTGCGTTTGATTCAAATTTGATCAGCTGATAAGATTTAATTAGATTAAATGAAATGTAACCGATTATCGTATAATAAATTTCTTTATCTTAATTACGTAACTATTTCAAAGGTATACGATATGATAATAACTTAAATAGGGAACTCCCTTTTTAGGAATTGAAGAATACACATAATACAGCCACGTTGAATGATTCTAAAGATGATATAATGAAATTTGAAAAAGAAATTAAATTTTAGAAGATTGGACATTAAAATGTTCTGATGTTAATTTATTGTATTTACATTAATAATTTTATCATACACACTGATTGATGCTAAATTCATTATTTTTTATTATTTAATAAACGCTAATAAAAAATAAATGCTCTCTTATTTATGTTTCAAATTGTAGACATTTATTGGCATTTCATACAGGATAATTTTATAAAAAACATAAATATTTAAAACACTGTATGATTACAATTGTTCAAGCAAAATAATGTAATTTTAATCTTATGAAATACTACAATGAAAATAAAAATATATAATACTTATTTCTGCAGAAAATTTACTCGAGTACTTAAATGA
>JABFOX010003220.1:0-10536 GCA_022817665.1 Axea sp. ZL-2020
AATTTATTAACTGTTAAATATATCATTGTGTTTTTTCAGTCTATTTTTCTTAGTATAATTGCAAGTATTTCTAGATATAGTTGAGGTCAGCATGATTTTTCTTGGTATAATTAATTGTGTAATGTCGTTCACAAAGGTATAATAATTTGACATAAGATCGCAAATCACTCTGGCGTAGGATAAAAGTGTAATATAAATATTATACTAATATATAATTTATTAATTATAATATATATGAAGTATTTCAACTTTATTACAAAACGTAATAATATATTTTAATAGATTATTATTTATATTATGTTACAATTGATTTTTTTTTTTTTTTTTTTTTAAAATTGTAGAATAACGATAAAAATAAAATTAATAAATTTCAATACAGCTGAAACATTACAATCATTACCATAATGTCAATATCATGGTCTATATTAAATTTCATATATCGAAAAAAATGTTTAGTTGACAGCAGTGTACATTTATTTAACATATCGTGTGATTGTTATTAAACTAGTAAATTTGATTTACTTTTCACAACCATACAATTTTGTGTGAAGTTTTGTTATTCTAAGCATAACGTATGTTTAAGTTAAATGATGAATCTGTTAATGTAAATGATTCTTGCTACAATATTAAAAAGTTCAAAATGTAACCTAGGCTTAATTAAATTTGTATTCAATATTATAATTTAATTTTTCTGCTTCAAATATTATATTTGAATCTTCTTTAAACAGATTTTAAATTAAATTTTTCGAAATTATGGTGTTAATTAAGAACTATTTAGGCAAATAGAAATTGGTAAAATTTTAATTGAACATATTATATCTATAATGTATGCGTTAGAATTTTTTTAAAATATAATTACTATAAAACTAATTATAGTTTCATTTAATTTACAGGTCAAGAAATTTAAATATAAAATATGGCGATTAGCAATAATTAACAAAGTGGAAATATTGTATTTTTAAAGATATTTAAAGCATTATAATTTCGAAAAATGATTACAATTTATATATTAAAAATTGGAAGCATGGTTACATCACCAAATTTGTAATTTGTACGAATATCACTGAACAGCCAAACAAACAATTGATTCAACCATACCGTATGACTAAAACCGAAAATATAATATAATTGATTGAATGAATTAATTTTATTAAGAAATTATATATATTATTATATTATATATTTATATATATAATATAATATATATAATATATATTATATATTATATTAAGAAATTATAAAATATTATATATATTAATTTCACGGTTGATAATATTTAATAATATATTGATAGTATTATAACTCATATGTACACTTCAAATGAACGTTACTCTAATTTAATAAAATAAAAATGAATTATCTTTAAATTGATATTGGAGTAAATAAGACGACTGTAGTGAAATTTATCATATTATAACTACATTATTTACTTACTATTTCCGTTATTTATAAATTAATTTTACGTCACTAAATTTTTCCCACATAGAATGTTAATTTAAAAGCAATTTCATTCTAAGTATCAATATTTTTAAGGTATCGGTTCTATCTTGTGCAAGTTTAATTACGCACGAAACTAAGTGATAAAGTATACACCTCATCAGCATGGTTCCTATCCCTACTTTTGAAGTGGATTACTTGACTATTATGGATGTATACCTTCCACTTAACTTTCTCAATATCGAAATACGATCCAATGTTTTGAAAATTTTTAGAGAAATTTTATTGATTTGTTTTTTACAAAAATAATTCTCTTGGACATTTGAAAAATAACGCTGATTTAATTATGCCTGTATATCATTTATATTTCATTATTTATTATAATATATATTAAAATAGGTTTATAAAAACTTTTATTGGTAATATATATTCAATGTACGATTTTTACAACAAAATATTGTCATTAATATTTAACGAAAATTGTCTAGTAAATTAACGAAAATCATCAAATTTAACATTTTCAATCAAAATGATATTTACCATATATATATAAATTATAGGGTTACGGTTAAACGTTTTTAAAAACGTTAAACATTTTAAATAAATGAATTTAAATAATTAAAAAAAACATTTAAGTAAATGTATTTAAATAAAATTTAAACACAAAATTACATTATTAACAAATAATATTTTATATGCAGACGATGCAGAAAAGATGACACTCCAGTGTTTCATTTCACAACGTTGGCATAGTACATACAGTCTCTATAGCAAAGCAAAACGTCTTCTGGTAAGTCTGAAAAATATTAAAATTTAGTGAAAATTTGTTCTGTACCATCATTATATTTTAATGTTGACTCAACTATGTACATACAACTATGTACAACTATGTACAAAAAATAAATTCGGTACATGTATTAATTATACTAATATTAATTTTCTTTCATTTTTTTTCATCTCAACATATTTTATTTTTCATTCGTGCAATGAAAAGTGAAATAAGTTTGGTTGCAATGTTCGCAAGCACAGTTCAGTGCAAAATAATTTCATATATAACTAAACCATCTCAAATATTTCAAACATCTTCAAATATTATTTTAAAAAATTAATTATTAAACTTAACAAAGCACATGCTTTTATCAATTTTCATGATTTCTCTCAATGATCACCCTAAACAAAGAAAGCGCACTGATATCAAATTACAGATCAATTTTAAAATGTTAAACGCCAAGACTGATTTGTCTGTCTTTTCGTTTGGCCGTCGAGAAAAGATTCCATCGACGTCTTACCTCACGTCAGTCACCAGTGACTGATGTGGTCCAACCGAAAAGTTCAGTGTCGGTGACCCTTATGATATTCAACGAGTTAATTAAAATAATAAATACATATATCTGTATCCAGCACCGATGAATCATTTCATTTCTAGATTACTATTAAACTCACCCATTGTGTTTAGATTATTGGAGATACACTTAACACGAACTTAGAGATAGGGGGATTCATTCGTGCTGGTTACACTAAGAAAGTTTACAAGTATTAAAATGAATTTATGGTCCATTATATAATCGTTAAAAGAAAGATGTTCGTTCTTGTGTTAATAAATAAAAATTCATGATTTCTGTATGTGTTTTTGTCAAATAAAACTAAAAATGAGATTGAGACAGTTACTGTTTCGCGTTTCATTCTGCGATTTACCTGTGAACTTATCAGCAAGACTTAGGTAAATCGTTATTTTAAATGCTCTGCTTTTCGCAGCTTTGAAATATTATGTATATTACAATAACAAATTGTAATTAATAAAGTATAGAATGGTACTTATATTTAAAGAACGAAAACCTTTCTTTTGCTTTTGAAATACTGTCACAATTCACTTTAAATTAATTATTGTATAAAATGGGAGTTGTAAAATTTTTAATTGTATTGCGAGTATTATTCAGCAATTTTCTTTAATTATTTATCACTTTATCTATTTCGCACTTTACTCTTTCATCAATTTCCAATGAACATTACAAAATTAAAGTAATTTTAAAATTTTGATAAATTTTATAAAATTCTCGATATTCAAAGTTATAAATTAAAGTGAGGTATTGCGGAAAAAGTTATGGAGTTAGTGTCCTCTTAAATACGAATGATATCACTGATTGTATTATCATGAAATGACCAGAGCGGAATTTTTTAAGCGTGGGAGAGTTTATTTAACTATAAAATCTATACTTTTAATCAAGTATGTGGATTTATTTTGTAAATAACGATTATGTTATCACATGCTCATAAAAAAAGCTGTGGTTTGCAAATGTATTTGATACAAAGTGTACACTTTTAAGTTAAATGAATTCCTACGTGTATTTTTTACAAAATTCTACACTGGTCAGTTTATGACAATATAATATGCGATACTTTACTTTAAGAGGATTTGTCAAATTTGTTGTAATGGAGTTTATTTTTTGTTGCAAAAAACAAACTTTACTAAGTTTTAGATAGAAAATGGTTCTTTATTTCGGCTACATTATTATCAAATTAAATAATAGAGAAAACTGTTTGATTCATTCTAGAATTCCATTCATTTTCACCTCAAAAATACATAAAATCAAAAACCTCATTGAATTATAAAATAAAAATATTTTTGGATACATATATGTCAAATTTGTGTAAAAACTCATTCTGCTGAGTTTTTTGTCTTTCGTTTAAAACTGTCTTCTTTATTATAGCAAATTGAAAGAATTTTCTAGCATTAGCATTATTAAAATAAATTATACTACATCATTCATTATAACTTGCTTAATGTCATAACTCAATTTTTTTTTTATATATATTTCATATGTTTGTTAAGAAAATAATAGTATTTGATAATTTGACATATTGGTTAGATTAATAATTATTTTAAAAGAAACGTGTATGCTACATATATAAAAATTTACATATCCCCTATTGGTCAATCAGATTTTCATACTTTTCTATCCAATGAAACATGTGTTTTCTTCAAAATAATAGAAACTTCGCAAAACTTAAATTTCATCAAAATCGATAACGAAACTTCTTTTGGACACACTCTTTTCCTCCAGATAAATATTAAATAAATATTTAATAACAAACAAGTATTACTGTAAGTAACTTGAAGTGTACATTTATAAATAAATTACATTTTATATGCTCTCAGTGTAATGCGATATTTAGCTTATTCAGTAAATCCTTATTCTGCAATATCCATTATTCAAATTATACTACATATAATATAAAATTTAAAAAATATATTGTAAGCGTTTCATGTAACAAAAATTGAATTTTCCACATAATTTTAAAAGCACAATGTAGCAATTCTTAAAAATATACATTATTTTTGTTTTGTTTTTAAGTTACTGAAAGAAATCAATGATTTATTTAGAAATCCACTTCCCATTATCGGATTCAAGATTCGGTATCTCTTTTATATTTTAACTGTAATGGTCTTTACGATCAGTAGAATTTATACTAAACGTAAAGAACATCCGGTCATATAATATTTGATCTGCATTTCCGGTTATCGTAATCGGATTCTGTTAATAATAACACGACTATTTTTAATGTATAATAGGTGCTAATCCTTAATTCAACAATAAAGAGCACGATGCACGGCGATATATATTTATATATAATTACATATAAACTTGGTATCTGTAATATCATTTATTTTAATAACGAACGAACGTTAAATTAAATTAAATCATAATATTTTCAATTTACTAAAAGTAAGAAATTATTTCTTTTTGAATTGATCTAACACATTTTAATTACCTTTCAATTTTTGGACAAATTCTTAATTTGGACAAACGAATAATTTTTATATAAACTTGAAAAATATTATAAATACAAATTAAATGTTAATTATAAATTATTTTAAAAAGGACATGTACAACAGAACTTATCATGGGAGCCATAATTGTTAAAATGGGTAAGAAGTCTCTAAAAAGTCTTAACGCGTGAACAGAATGTTTTTTGTTCGAAGAATAAATGAACTTGTTGGCAGATATAACCAAGTACGTATGATAGCAAAGACTTCAGACAAGCACTTTATAAATTAATTAATATAAATATTCACAAATACCCTAAAAATATCGAAATCCGTGACTTTAGCTGGAAAGGATTGTTCTGTAGTTGCAATTTTCACTACTTTATTTCTATTTTTTTATTACAATTTCTATTTATTTCTACTTTTAATTATTATTCTGACATTCGCTATAAAGTTTAAATAAATAATATTGTATAATAAAGAAACGACAGTAATGTTAATTGTGACACATTTGTGTCATTTCATTATTATATAATTAAATTATATATTCAAATTTTTTAGCGAATTTTGGAATAAAAATTCTAAAATTAAATTTTAAAATTACACGAATGATGAATAATTTGCTATGAAAAGTATACTTTGATTGTAAATATTATTCTTCGTTGAAAATACAAACTGATGTATAAGATTCATCTCATGGAATTGCTTTGCGTCCTGTCTAAAATTTTACGGTCGACGTAGTAACTAGTCATCTGATGCGATAATTCATTAATAAATTTAATCAATGATGAATCAATTCAACTGAAGCAAAATTTTCAATTTTGTTTAATAATCATGGGAATATCTTGTTTAAAATCTAAAAACTTATAATAGAAACATTTTTCTTCATATTTTATTATCAACCATTTTACGTTTCGTATTATTTTATCGAATGATTACAAACATTGTTTCAAATCAAACGCTTGTTTTCAATATTTCAAAACATGCATTATAATTAACGCCTAGAAAAACGCACTACTAAATTTAAAAATACCGAAAAAACTGAACATAAAACAAGAAAATAAACATTAAATTGTGATTTATTTATTTACCAAATTTTTTATCAAATACAAATTTGTTATTAAATAATATACTTAGCGTATAAAAATGAAATCGTATATATTTTTGTGTACCTGATGTTGATCAGGTCTACCACAAGACGGACGAAGCACAAGATCCTGAACTAAAATTAAATAAATTGACAAGATTCAATATACCATTGGGTTTTAGTTTCGAGTTTCTAATAGTCAATTCTGGTATACTTCTTATAAATAAAAACATGACAAGGATTTGTGCAAATTTAGGTATAACACGCACCCGGTGTTATAAATTATGATCTCAAATAGTACGTATTACTGTCAGGTACAAAAGGTGCCTGAGTAACACAGTAGTTTCATTTTCCCTTTTAGTGTACGAAAAATTTAGTAGTAAAAAGTTTATCTCTTAATAGAGATTTGAATTTCACGATACTACAAAATTCATTTTCAGGTACTTACAAGCACAAAAATTGTGCAGTCGGTAAATAAGACAGGTGCCACTGTAAGACACGCATGCATACTTACGAATTAACATAATTTAGTTAAATATTTCGAAATAAATTTATTTGAAATAAAAAGATATTTTGCATTTACGAGAAACGGTTTTATATGAAAAATTAGGATTTGGGCCATGGATATTAAAAGCTCAATCAAAATATAAGAGGATATCAAAGCCGCTTTTACTGATATCGTAGATGTTCTAAGTTAAACTCAATGACAATTTGAAGAGAACTTTTTGAACACATTTCTCATTAAAAGAAAATGAAATGTGGTTCAATTCAAAAGAGAAAATCCACATCTTGTTTTCGAGGTAAAAATACGGGTTCTGAGTTATTGTCAAAATAATGTACCACAAAGTATAACGAAAGGGACAATTAAATTCCGCCACGAGCAAAGAATCGATCCGTAATCATTAAGGTAATTAAATGCTTTATACAACGAAGCAAATTGAAGAAATCCTAACGCCGTTGCAGGAACGCTTTGACGTCGTTTTAAATCGATTTTCAAAAACTGCGTTTTTTGAATTAAACACATCAGTTGAAAGAACGCTGTTAAATACTGACGTTACTTGGTTTAAATTATGTTCATGAAGAAACACAAATATTAATACAGCCCAAGGTATAACAGGTTCTTTAAAAAAAACTAAAACCGATTATATAAAAGTAATAGCAAACAGTTTTTCTAGCTAACTTAATTTGCGAATTTAATATCCCATATTTAATCATTACCGAAAGAATTTTGAACATTTTTTTAGAACATTTTTAGTAGTACTTGAATTATAAATAAACACATGTTTGATTGCTCATTTTTTACAACCATATTTTATAACCATATATTTGTTGAATCACTATGAAATGACATAATGGTGTGATGAGTATGCGCATTTTATCCATAATTAAATACCTCGAGCATACTAATATAGCTGATTGAATAAACTGATTTTATAAATTCAATAATTTGGTTTTCTTTAATGCGATAGAATAGTTTTATCAACTTATGCAACGTAACGACAGCAAGCAACATACTTTTTAAGTAGATGTTAACTGATAAAAGAACAAACCTATTGCAGAAATCTTCTTCCAAAATATATGCAAGTAAAAGTTTAACCACTTCTGTCCAATTTTGATAAGGCTTTAGTGAAGCTCAAATAAAGCAGATTTTTGATTAGACAAAGCTTACAGAGTACTAAAAAGGTACTCAGTTAGTAATTTTACGTAGCTAAACAAGTTTTCAACATTTGTAAAATATGCTTTTCATTACGAGCAAAAGCGTTTAAAGAAGATTAATAATAATTAATTTACGAATAATTTTTGCAATAGTAATGAATCAAATTTAAAGTTTTTATTCGTTTATATTAATTATACCATGTTTAAACACAAGTTTTGGTGTATCAAATGTAATATAATTGTAATAATATTAAACTAGAATTAAATTGTTTGACAAAATTTGTTTTAAAATGTACTGTAATTTAAGCACTGACGTTATATTGAAAAAAGATTTCACTTTTTTCTTGCAATGATGGTAAAAATGCAAATTAATTTTCAAGACTGACAGAATGAAATTGCATTAAAATTGACGTATAATTAAAGGAGAAAATTTAAAATGAAGTTGGTTCGCTTTAATTTTGTCTGTAATATTTTAATATTAAATATTATTAACATTATTGACAAGGTTTTTCTTTACGCGATCACGAACGTTGCCTTAATTCATATACAAAAAGGATACCATCGTTGAAATGACGTATACAAAAAGCTTGCACCGAATTTCAATAATAATACTAGATTCTAAAAATATTAAATATATTTATTATGCACATCTTGACAATGTTTAGCGACATATTCAAATTTAGGAATAAACAGATTTCAAAAGTGTTTGTTTAAACAATAACAGAATAATAGAAATTATGTAATATATAAATTACTGAGAGATATTTTCAGGAAAGCTCCTGTTTGTTTGCCATATTACAAAATTGTAACAATACATATGTAAAAACCAATAAAGAACAATGAGTATTGATATGCTTGTTTTCAATTTATTAAGCTTCTTTGTTCATTCGTTCTTTTTATTTTGTAATAGCAAACAAAAATCCTGTCTGTATAAATAAAAACATTAATACAGTTATAATAAGCTGACAGGCTATTGATAATTGGACTACAAATGCGTTAGAATATTTTTATTACTTCTGTCTTTATACATCATAATATATTATACATATATTATATCTCTGTTAAAACCTGTGAGGATGAAAAACTAAAAGCACGTGAAGGATAATAGAAAATTACTCGTGTTAATTATTTATTAACGGTCTTGTTCTGTTTTTCAACAGTTCAGAACCCAACCATTGCCTGTAAATTATTATAAAAAATGTCAGTTTAGAAAACAATAAGAATAACTACGTTATTTTATTTGCAACCAACCAACTAACTGATAAATCATTTTTCTCAAACTTATTATTATAATTATAAAAAGAACGCATGAATATTATTATTCTGTAAATAACAAAGTATTAATTATAACAATAACCAGTAGATTTCTTAGAGATGCATTATAATCTAATAATTATCCCTCTATTATTAATAAAGGAAATGTTTTGATTAAATTATTATTTATAAAATAAAGTAACGTCACTGATAAATAATTATATACGTTATAAGCACTTTTTTTGTATAAACATGAAACAATCTGATTGGTAATATTTTGACACGATGCAAAATAAAAAGCAACAAAATTCTATATGAAAATTAAAACTTATATGTAAATTTGACATAGAAATATACCTTTTAAATAAAATTTCAAAAATACAACTTTTTTACATTTTTATACAAAATTTAAGTGTAAATTGTAATTCTCATACACAATTTTGTTGCTTTTTATGTCGCGTCTTGCCAAAATATTACCGATCAGATTGTTTAGATAAAGCAAAGTGTTTATAATTTATACAATTATTTTCACGTTTACAGAAATTTGAAAAGGACCCACTGTCTAAGATAAATAAAACGAAATATTACCAATGAAATAATATGTTTTATTGTTATTATTTTTGACACTGCGTTGATTCGGATTTGCCAGTAAAATCGGTCATTGCTCCAATTTTAATAGAATAAAACGAATAATCATTTCAATCAGACGTAGTAATACTGAATCCTGTAATATAGCCGTACAAATACCCTTGCTTCATAAATTCTTTTCTTCATAAATATCAGGCTTTTATCAACACAAAAGAAAGTTTTGCAGAATAAGTCAATTATTTCACCAACTTTTAGTGAAATAATAAAACAGACTTGTTTTGTTTGTTTACTTTTCAGTTGGCAAAGTACAGCATATAAATATAAAATACCACCACAATTACAGTTGAATGCTTTAAACATCGGCGCTAAAAATGAAGGAAAAACTGTAAACAACGGACGAAAGAAAAACAGTTGGCAAAAGTAAAAACTTGGTCGGCTTGTTTTTTTTCACGCGTACTCGCCATTTTTCCAGTGTCAAACACTTGGAAACACAGAAACGATCGGCCGATGTCAAGGTTTGTTCCGTTTATGTTCTCCGCGGCCATTCGAAGCGCGTCCCCAAGAATTGTTAGATTCGAAGGAAAACAGCTTCGGTGCGTTAGAAAAGTGGAGTGTACTCGAGTACCTGGGACGAGCGGAGCGCAGAAGGAGCGCCCCCTCCTCGGGGAGTCAGCGCGCAGGTGAATCGCGATCATCGGAGCGACGAGCGGGGCCACGCGAACTCGGGCGACGTCGCTGAAGAATCAAC
>JABFOX010003221.1:0-10536 GCA_022817665.1 Axea sp. ZL-2020
GAAATGTGAAACATTGTAACTTTCGATGAATTATTATAAAATGAATATCTCTCTTTTTTTTTTATCGCATTAACGAATATATGAAATATATTTAAAACTACCAAAAAAGTACATTTAATTTCAAATTGCTATAAATAGCTGGCTCTCCTTTTTGTTTGTTTGTTTGTTTCACAAAACTACGTTTATTAACAATAATTAAATACATGTGATTTATATCACGTGATAATCCCACGAATAAGGTTTCATGCCAGAAAGTGTGTCGATGCCCATGGAAAAAGACGCACCGTAAAAGTACAAAATCACGTTTCCCGTTGCAAGACGTTTATTAGCTATCAGATATTAACTGGCGCATCTATATTTTATTTCTATTGTATGCAGATAAACCGCGCACATAAATATCGCTCATCAATGATCTATTTATAACGTTCCACTTCTTGCGCGGAACAGCGTGGCTTGCGCTAAAAGCCCTTTAACATTGTACAAATATGTAATTACTGGCACAATTACCAATCGCGTAATTACGGTTATGCATTTAACATTCGACCGTAAATCTTGATGCAAAGTATTCAACTTTTCTTAACGCGTTATGCGCAGTCGTGCGAAAATGTTTACAGGACTTCTCGACGGGGTGACGTTGAGAAAATCGTTTGCTTTCCCGGACAGGAAAACAATGAAAGTCTAATATATTTACATCAAATCGTTCGTTAGTTTTATGTAATTTGTAAGTAAAAGTGTGTCCTTCAATTACGCGCAATCTTTAAATTTGTTGAAAACGGAGAGTCACAAATAATTAGCACAGAGTGCAGTGTTGCCTTCAACGTTTGAATGATGAATAATAAAGTTGCGAACGATGCTTGCGATGAAAACAAAAGTGTTTGATTTTTTATCGCCATTCGTAACTGCGGGTACGGTTTTCTCATGTGAAATGCCGAAGTGGCGTAAATGTTTCCCATTAAAAGTGAAAACAGAAAAGTGAAAATTTCGTTCGCGAAGTAATAATGTCGTACGATTTGCATTCGCGGAATCTGCGTTCAGAAACAGCCAATCAAGAGGTACAAAGGCGTGCATCGAAAGGGATGAAATTTCAAATTAACGAGCAAAGCGAGTCGAATCAGTGACGATCGGTGAGGTTAGGGTTCAATGGGAAAGGGCCCGATCGATGACCGCGCATGCGTATGGTGCATACGTATGGCCCTGCGGGGATTAGATCGGACATATGAAAAGGAAGAGTGGGATACTTGAGGCCGCGTGGGTTGCCAACACTGCATTCCCCTGGGTTCAAGGATCTCTGCGTTTGCATCTACAATGGGGTGGACCTTACTTTCTTTTCCTCTTATTCAGGGTGACCACAGCCTTATGTTTTTAAAATTATACAGCTATCACTGCATTTAAAAGTCAAACAGTCGCTGTTGAGATTCTTACGAATGGTTCAATGGAGATTGTCGAGGTAGTTTATTAACGAGCAGAGAGGGTATATTTTATCACGTAAAAATGTTGCCGCAATGTCGCTGTTTCGCGTGACCATTGACGAGAACAATGTTTTTATTGTCCGAGCTGAACAACCGCTGCAGCATTGATAATATTTTTAATGAAAAACCAATTGATTTAAATTAGTTACAATTTAAAGTGATTAACAAGCACTTTAACTATTATTAGGAATTGAGTCACGCCAACTGTCATTTTTAAACGATGATTCAGGAACGTAAACTAATTAAATGTTTCGTTCAAAATGTCTGCGTGCTCGCAAAACGACTTTTCATGGACAAACCGTTCTTCGGGAAAGTAATTCAACGTTCTCATATCGAATTTCCCATTCGGAGTGAAAAAGCGAATTTGCGAATTGGATTGAATATCCAATTAATCAATTTCGAAAAATTGAATTTAAATATCCTCAACAATGGATGGCATTCTGTGCGCAGCGTCGTGGCATTCTTAATTATAACAATTTTTTCTCGCGCGAAACGAGTTTTTCGCCGGCTTGGTTCATAATTAAAAAGTCAAGCTGCAAATATCTCCGCGCATCTTTGATTCGCTCGAAAGCAACGGCAAAAACAACAGCAAAAGCGAGAAATAAAGAAGGAAGAAAAAGGAGAGAAAGAAGCGAAGGAACGCGTCAGAAAAGAGAAACAAAATTATCCAGTTCCATTCTTTTCCGGTGGTTCGGGCGCTGTCCCTCGGTTTGGTTAACCGAGAGAACAACCAGCCAGGATCAAGTTAGGTGATCGTGTTAGTCGCGAGGGAAGGCATGGCGAATCGCACCGGGCATCGGACGAAACCGAAGCACTGGTACTGAGATATTAGTGTCAATTGTAGCGAAGGTTGCATAAAAGGCGTCATTTCGGATGGTATTGGTGGTACCTTCAAGGACGCGCGTCCAAACGGAGGTCAATGTTCCCGGCTCGCATTACCACTGCCTCCGCCGAGCTGCCTACCTACCTGCCCGTTCGCTCGCTAGCGAGACTCCCTCTTTCTCGCCGCCTTGTCACCCGTACCTACCTGCCAAGTTCGAGCAACACGGCAGCCTCTCTTCTCTTCTCTTCTCTTATCCTCTTTGCTCTTTTCAACCTCCTTTCCACGACAAAGAAAAGGATGGAAAAGAAGAGCCACGATCAGAATGTCACTGTCATTAATCCAGAGAATACCTTCCCCGTTCAATGCGATTTCGCACATTTTCATCCGGCAATAGTCCTTCGGATGTGCGCATCTTCGAAGCTGGAGACAGGCTATTCCTTGTTCCATGCTTTAAGGAGACAGTACAATCATTTCTGATTATAAATGAAATTATTTACTTTTATCAAAAACCTCGCCGAGAATGTACCTCGATCGTACGATAATAATATTTCACGAAATATTTCATCGTCCGTTAATATTGCTACTTCCACTAAAACCGATATTATTTTGTTCACCAATTTTGACGATTGAAATGAGATTGATTTTTGAAAGGTTAACATGAAAAATACAATAGGTTACAATTCATGTCTTGCGTAGTACTTTTAAACATAACTATTAAAAATAATTTGTAATTAGTTTGATGAATAATGAATTAAATAAATGAATATAACTTGTTTTCGTGTATGATATATACGTATATATATTACTTACAACCAGTAAATTATCTTTTTATGACTAATGCAATAAAATTAATTTAATAAGTACATGAAAACTAGATAAAAATCTTGTAAAATTTGTCAGACTGAAATTTTATTGTTGTCCTGATAGAACAACCTGTACATTATACATAATATACATATATTGCACCTTGGTATATTTGTACACACTTTAATTTATAAGAAGAGAATATTGTTTATTGTAGGCTGGAATTATTTGTGCACAATTTTTTATATATTTTTGAAATAAGTGATCTTTGGTGTGTTAAAATCGAATGTCAAATATTTACAAACAAATGAACGAAAAGCATTAGTTTATCCAAATAATATACACTGAACAGTAATAAAACACGCGAAACAATTTTTTTTATACATTCTTGAAATATGATTTATGAATGTATAAATTATTTGAAAATGTGCATTATAGCATTCTGATAACGCATTTCTCATTTTGCAATATCTTCACGAATTTTATTTTATTCCAACTGTGTACTTTAAATTCAACACAAAGAACATTCAGATACTGCAATTAATCGAACATAGAATATTTATTATTCTTGTTATAAAATATTTATACACTCGCAATGCATGTATTACAGAAATGGTATATGTAATTATTGAATCACGTTGTATTTAAGAGATGAAACATTTTTCAACATTGAATAACATAATTATCGCGAATTCGTCATCCTAATCTGACAAACACTTCTATTCAATACCCAAGGCCGAGTCTCTTCGGTTTGTATTTAGGTCTGACTTCGAATGCTCGAGATCAAGATCCTGAAGGCCTCTGACATAACGTTCAAATAAAAATAAGAAGTAAGAAATAAGAGGCACGAGAGTAAAAAGTCCAAAAGAAGAATGAGGAAGGAGTTATAAATATAAGGATCTCTGAGCAAGCAAGTCGAATGGCAGAGAAAAGACCAGACGGATGAGAGATATGACATTAATTTGCTCGGAACGGGAATGCTATCTCGGAGAGGGAGTACATTAACTTCGGATAATATGCTGGTTCTGGAGACATATGAGACAGAAAAAAGAGAACCGAGAAAATCCTTTCGGATTAATGCAGAAAGTCTGCGCCACTACCTTTTATAGAAGAAGAAAATAGGTGCGATTAGGTCGAAACCTCTATCTTATACACGTATCCTGAATTCGGTAGCACCTTAATCCTTTCGGAGTCAAGTTCATTGATAAGAATTTTATTTTCAGAAATATGATTAATATAAGAGGATTACGGACTCAAAAGCTGACAAACGTAAACACATCACGTGAATTTGGAGTATTGAATTATAAAATTGTCTACTTCTTTTATACGAAATTGTTATACTTTTACTACAAGTGTAAAACGTAAAAATACTTCTATGAGATTAATTATTTCCAGTTTGATTTGTAGCTTAATCAAGTTATATTATTTACCACGCAACCTCGTTTCAGTGTAACATAATTTATATTTAGCAAAGCGACTGTTTTCTCGCAAATTACATCTCATTTAACGTCAATGTTTTCATCTTTGTAAACGTCACACCTTCAAAATAACCTCGTGTTGACCAAGTTTCTAATATTAATAAACGCATGCAATTGTGCATGATATACATAGTTAATCAATTGTTCCATTTATCTTCTTTACACATATTTATCTCTGCAGCTAAATAAATAAATAAATAAAATCGCTATTTCGAGATTTGAGATCATTGAATCGAAATATAACTATTTGAAAATTAAATTTTTTTACGCAATACAGACGTAAAATACAGTTAATTTTCGCTTGCTTATAAACATTGTTCTAACCTTTTTATGTTAAATGAAAAATTAACTGTTTAAAATAATCATGTATCTACAATACATGTATACGGTATCCAATATTTCCTCCAACAACGTTTCAGTTTTGTAACAATTAATCAAATTATATTACGAGTTGCAGCTTCTCACATTCTGAAATAATCATCTCGTGTTTGAATGTTTCACTAAAGATAGCACATTGACATCAATTTTTGTGTATCCTTTTACCAATGTTTCTCAATATCAAACGATTCGAATGTTTGGGAACTTTTCCCGTTCACCCGTCTACGTTTTTTTTTCTTTACGAATGGACCGTTCTTGTCCAGGATCCTGACCTTGATAGCGGCGTGGGAGGAGGGTCAACCTATTTTCATCTGCGTACATTTATATTTAGCTTACATTTCGCAGAAGGAAAGGCGCACCTTGCCATTTGTCTTTTCCGTCTCCCTCTTCCCTTTCTTGTTTCCCCTCAATCTTAGTCTATCTCTGACCATCGCAATCTTTCTTTACTGTCTTCGTCGCGCGAACGGTAAAAGGAAATTTGTAAAATCCGGTGTGACTCACCTTCTTCGTCGGTGTTGAGATTCGTTCATTGAGTGTCTTCGTCGTTCGTTGTTGCGCGTCTTGGAGCTCTTACCCTCGCTGGAGTAAATCGGTCCACCGCGCGAAAAGCAGGGAGCGCATTTATCGCGGTATGCGATGAAACCGTGCGACGGTTCTTTCGGACCCGATTTCCGATAAAGGTGCCTCGAGTTGCTATGTTCTCGTGGCAGACTGCAATACACATTTTGCGTCGCGTGCGCCGGTCGGGCCACATACTTTTCGCTCTCGCTTCGACCAACCACACTTGACGTATTCGTTTGGTTCGTTTTCGATCCCATGGCACCCCCCAAGTGCTCCCGCAGCCATTTTCCAAATCCGCCTCCGCCGCCCCCGCTGTTATCTTCTTGAACATCAGCAGTTTTGTTGCCGTTTCTGCAAAATAAGAAATAACACTTATTGCATGTGAAATATCTACAACTTGATTTGAAAGCAAACAAAATGAGGCGTACATGTATTCGTTGCATTACATTAAAATATGTTCTTTATGCTATATTGAGTGCAATGTAACATGATCCATTTAAATATATTTTATATAAGAGAAAATAAAAAAATAAATGCTGGAAGGCAAAGAACTTTTTTCACTGTTTTCGTTATTACTATTTTTGTAGTTCATTTTTTAATCCTTGATTAGTTTTTGCTAATATTTAAAACATTAAAATAATACATAAAATCCAAAAATGTCTAAAATCTTAAGTCAATACATATTAATATCAGATCATTGTCTGAATGTCATTATTATGATATTTCTGGTTTTTATTCCCGTTAGCGGGAGCAAAAAATAACTAACGAGTCGCCCTTAGTGCGAGGTATATTTGATCGTGAATAATTATTCAGATGGTAAAAACCGGCAGTTGGCAATTTATGTCATACCAGTTACGGTCTATTTATTATTATCGTAAACGTACCAATTTTTCTAATTCGAATAAAAGTTTTAGAGTATTATGAACAGACGTGTCGTATTATAATCGTACTACACCATTTCTGCATATATAAAAATAATTCTTTGCATAAATATTATTTTTACAAAATATAACTCACTCCAATCAAGATTACTATTTAAAAAATAATTAATATTAAAGTTTTTCTTCCAAGTCACAAAGATTGTAATTAATGTTGTAATTCAATTCTTGAAATAAGTTGCGAGTTACACGAATAAACCAGACAGATTTTTATATTACAATTTTTTTGATTTTTTTGATTTTTTTTTGATTTTTATATTTTTTTTTATTTTTTTGATTTTTTTTTTGATTTTTTTTCTGATTTTTTTTTATCGATTCGCTGTAGTAAATGTCGGTAAATCAAATTAACTACTGAATTTATCCAATACTAATGACTGAAAGTAGCAAGTCTTTTTTTAAATAACTTGATTAATACGAACCGAGCTCATATTACACTAATTGTCAAACGATGTATAAATTTTAATATAAAATTACTTTTATTAAAACTGAATTGAATTAATATAACATAAATGTTGAGGATTATAAAATTAGATTACACAACAAATTATTATGGCATGTTTTATTTTGGAATTATTTATCTTGATAGTAATTATGAATTTAATGACCGCGATTCGTTATTCAATTGTTAAAGTTTGTGTACTAAAAAACCATCTTTTGTAGAGGTAAAGGAATTTTAATATCTCTCATTGAATTACAAACTAATTAAATGTGTATATTAAAATATCTATATAAATACACACTTTTTATTTAATAGACATTGAAAGTAATATGGCAATCAATAAATAACCATTTTTTGCGATGGATAATTATTTATTATTATACGCGTTATTTTCAACGTTGTTTTAAAACGTTGTATATTTTTCGAATAAAATTTTACTTGAACGAAATTTTCGTTATCCCGCAAACCCAATAATTCTGACCCATGTTAATACGGAGCTAAATTTGACACCAAAAGGTGACCCAGAATCTGGGTAGAAATTGAAGTAAGGCTTTGCGATCCTTCTGACCAACATTCGCAACAAGTTTGACATCTTTATTTCTTCCGAATACTGCGAATAAACGAAATACTTTGATTAGTTCCGGGTAGGGTTTGCATAACACTTACAACTTATTTTTAGATAAATTTCAAATCATGATACGAACGAGAACATTGTTTCAAGATTTAATAATGGGGTTAAACAAAAGAGTTTGAAGGACGAGATGAAATTTAGAGGTTGATATGTATCTTTTAAATCTTGATATAGAAAAGGAAAGTTACTGTTATGATTCGACTGTAAAAATAAAACTTCCTGGTCTGTGTCGTTGTATATTTGTATCAAGATTTGCTTTGAAAATACTTTTAATAACTTCTTTGTATATAATCAAGCACTTGCATAATCAAAGCAACATATGTAGTGAAGAGTCATTTGGATATTTTTGTTCAACATACTTTAGTCATAATCCGTAAAATATATTACTTATGACAAATTGAAAACAAGTTAAAGTAATGAGCATAACTTTATGTTACGTTTAAATTTTAAAATATATTACCAAATTGAAACTTAGAAATCATTTATGGCGATGTAAAATAATACGGTACCAACTTTCATTGACCTTCAATTCTCACACACGATTCACTTTACGGATCTTTTATGATATAATATAATGTATTAGGATGTATCTTTTCAAAGATATTACAATCTTCGGTATGATGTAAGTTGCTATTTCTAAAAGGTAATGTAATGCTTTAATATGATTTAAATGGTTAAAGTTCGCTTATAAGATTGTAATCTTTATATAAAAACCAACAGAGGTTTCATCAGAAAATCTGAATTACATCGATACGGAGATGAAAAGTCAAAACCGATATTACGAAAATTCTTTATTCGTGTAGTTCGCTATCATTATTATTTATGAATGTATATTAGATTCGACTAATTGACGTGCTTCCTTTACGAATTACTTTCAAGGTTGTTTGGCACAATCTTAATTTCAAATTATCTATTGCGTTAAAAATTAAAATTAAAATCATATAAGTTACATGTGCAGGGTTATTTTCCAAGCCTACCGAGTTCCTATTTCAATTTACTCAGCTGAAGAAATACTTTAATGATGCAGCGGTTCAAACCTAATAAACCTAATTTAACTTCATCAAATTTGACCCTCTTGCGTCAAGAATAAAAGGGCTGATTGGTAGGTAGGTAAGTAGGTAGGTAATAGTTGGGATGCAGTAACCTTGCAAAGGTCATTTGGACTTCTGGTCGTAACCGCAATGTGGAGCCACCGTATGTGCTCATCATCGTAATTCACAAGCCCTTCTTTATCGACATTAAAAGTACATTCTGTAATGACTTCGACGATTCTAGACTTATAAATCAAGATTACTTACAAATCAGCAGATAGAACCAAAAAAACAAATCGAAATAAGCAATACCGGGAGACTAGAATTTCATTGTGATGCGTTCGTCACGTTTGGTTAAAGATACATATTGTATAAAATTAAACACATCATCGAAATGGTAACTTTGGAAATTATATTAATGTACAGCGATGCAACCAACTGGTTGTGTTGCTTTGAAGTTATCGCCACCATTCCATTAAACTTTGTACAATAAGAAATTCAGAATTGAAGCCACCTGTCAACGTTCAGTTAGCCATCCACCTGACGATTGTAATTTAATTATCATCTACCTTCCAACTCTTATCAAAATTCTGATTTAAAAAGAAGGAGGACAACATGAAACCTGATCACTGTCGTTTCAACAAAAGGCTACTTCTAATCAGCTGTTCCCGAGATATCTTGTTTCCAGCGGTGCTTGAAAATTTGACACCTAATCTCATTCCGAAGACCTTGACGAAAAACGACACCTGGAACCAATCGCGAGCGTCCGTTGAAAACATCAACAGCTTCGCTGCTGAAACGAAACGTAATTACGCGGATTCTCGCACATCCGCTATATTATATTCCGCGCGTTACGCCACTGCATAAAATTCCGGTTCTGCGGGTCCGAGGTCGTTTCGGTCTTCGGGCCACTCTTTTCTGTCCGCCTCTCCACTGTTCCTTATCTACGCTTCGGCACTTTTTTCGACGCCGCGTTGCGTTTTTGTACGCCAAGACCATTCCCAAAGGGAGCGCACTATCAGCCTTTTAGTCGATCTAACGTGTCGACCAATCATCGGATTGTTTAGGGCGTAATACGCCGACGGCCTCCAATCCGGCCTTATACCTGCACTCCACTTTGTGCTCACTCGGCTGCACCGGATACCAATTCCCTTTTTGCCACGTGCGCGCGAATCCATTCCGTGACTGCTTTTATTTCTGCTGAACGCTCGAAGAACCAAGAACCCTCCACGGAGACACCGGATTTTTGCGTCGCTTTACATACGTCGGATTATCAGCGATTAATAATTAATGGAATTTTCCCGAGATCGACTAACATCTCTGTACAAGAAGAAAAAGAGATTTCTTCGTGTGATGTTTCAAGGCTAAATTAGTTGCCGTTAAAAATAAAAGCCATGAAAATTCTTTAATTATATTAAAGTGGGACAAAATTTGATGACTGATGCAGTTTAAATCTTACGAGAAATACAGAATCAACAGTGTGCAGAAACATTACACCTACATTTTTCTATGTCTAATTCAATATATTTATCACTGTACGCATGCCAGTTGATACACATATTTTTAATTACACAAAATGAACACAATTTATACAAACTTATATTTAAATAATCCATTAATATTTGCTACTGCTTGACATTTTTTATAGATTCTTAATTCAAGAATATTTTGCTACATTCTTTTTTAATTTAAAAGAATAATTTAATGAAGAGAAAACGTTACATATAATGTAGATTACATTTAACTTGTTGAACTTAGTCATAAAAGATGTACTCATCATTTGATTTCACATCATTTCATATTTATATTTATGAGTTCTTTATGTCGTGTAATGATATTTTTCAAACTTGCATATCTTTAAATGCATTATCCTAATTTACATTTAACTAATTAATTATAACTAATGAAATTTATTTTTCTGATGAGTAATTTATATTAATGTTGCAACGCAAGTGTAGAAAAAATGGAATGACAATGAATCATT
>JABFOX010003222.1:0-10536 GCA_022817665.1 Axea sp. ZL-2020
AAGCTAATTGAATATTTAATTTCAAGAAAAATTTTCATTGGAAAAAAAATTAAAAAAAACAATGCCAAAAGTAACAAAAATAAAAAACTACTCGCTTACAAGAGTGATAACAATAAAAATTAAAAAAACGCTGAAGAATATTCTATAATGTTTATAGAATTGAGAATCAAATGTAAAACGACAGAAACATTAAAATTTCTTTGATTTAAAATAAAAAAAAAAAAAAAACAATTTACAAAGTTGTTAATATCTTAACATATACAATTATGCAAAATATATTTGACTTGATTAGTAAAACGTGTATGATAATTTTTACAATGCAGTTTATTGAAGTAATCTTTTTATAACATTATATTTTGAGTAATACAATTTTATATATTACAAATACAAGTAATTTAAATGTCTATTAATTTATGAAGCAGAGTTAATGAAATAAAATAAATTCTGTAAAGAAATTTGAGTTTTTTAAGTGCTAATATATTAACCACAATTTAAATTTGTATGCTTTTAACATAACACAAAATGGAATTTTGTTTACTTGAATCTAAAACTGACACAAGTGTGTAAAAATTCACAAAAATTAACAATAAATACCTAAATTATTTAATATTAATGTAAATTAATAAATAACTATTAGTTTTAGTTATTCAATATTTTAATTTAATTTAAAATTTATTGAAACTGAATATGTAATTACATGATATGATTATTATGCTTGCTTTATTGTTTAAAATCATCATGGTAAAATAAGAATATCTTTTTTATCATTTTAAGGTAAAATATAATTGTTTAAAATCTTGTAAAAAATATTAATATTTTACATTAGATTAAATAAAAATTATATTTTGACATTTATATAAAAATAAACACATTTGACAATAAATACTTAATTCTTAATGAAAATATATAAATTAATCCTTCGTCTTATAAAAACATTGATAAAAACCAATAGTTTTAATTATTTAATTTAAAAAATGCACAATTTTTACACATCTTATATTTAAAATGTTATTTTTTCCTGAGTAAATTACTTGTCAATAAATAATTAAAATAATTGCACTATAACATACATTTTAACTCTTTGAGAATTAACAGAATAAAAACTTAATATTTAATATTTTGTGTTACAATTTTTAAATTTAATTATTAACACTATATTTTATGATGTATACAAATTTGCAATTAAATCACTAGATTTCATGTACCAATACTTTGTGTGTCATATATATTTATCAGGTTTTTTAAGTAACTGAATGTTGCATTTTAGTGTGTCTTATTAATTACTTTTTTTTTTTATACATCCAATGTATAAATTAATATACACCATTGAGCCATATGCATACTCAAATATAACTCATATTATACACCATCTATGCCTAATAGAATTATTTATATATTTTTGTTTATATTCAAATTTAAAATAATGACAAAACTTTAATATAAATTTTAACAATATATATATATATAAGTTGAATGAGTTTTAATTGGATAATATGAATAAATTTTGAGAAATTAATATTTATAATAATTCAAATTTCAGTTTAAATGCTAACTTTTCAATTTTTTAAATTCAAAGCCAAAAGAAAACATACTTATTGTTAATAAATTATTTTACAAATAAATAATAATATAGTTGGTTTGTCACATACAACATATAATATTTCAAAAAAGTTATATTCTTCCATTTATATTAAAATTCAAATAAAACATAAAGTTTTCTTAATTTAAAATTAAAATTTATAATAAAATCATGAACTAGTGTAAATACAGTAATGCATTATAAAGTTCCCACTACATCATCTTTTAGCACAAACATTAGATATTTCAAAACACTCCAAATTTTCTAAATCACTTTATATTATTTGTTCATATTTTTTCTGTAGTTTTGATATAAAGAAACATTATTTATTCTAAAGAAAACAATATAACATACAAAACGTTCACCTCGAAAACTAACAAAGTAATATTTACCAGTGTCGAACTTTATCAACCACTTGCATCACTCGCTTAATATCATCTTTAGCTCGACTTCGAGTTTCTGCCCGCACCGATCGAGACATCATGATATATTTAAATCCTGAGTGTTTTTAAAAACACGCACGTTCCTTCTTCACCGGGATGATAGTAGTGCGTTCCCTCCAGAGTTAGAGGTTAGAATTATGACAACACCACTTTTCAGTAATACAATTCCTACGAAAATAAAGTGCGTGAACTTTATCATGAAATTAGAAATGGCACTATTGTACGAAGTGAGACGAGTTGAACCGACAGTACACGAATACAAACCAACATGAAGTGTGCGTCTAGTGAAAAACGCTTTTATTGATCTATTGTGGGAGTTGTCAAAGTAAGGTTAGGTTCGGTTAATTTCCGAATTATTTTATATAATGAAGATATTTTTATATTCGAGTAAATTATTAATATTTAATAAAGTTTTTGTATTTTTTTTCCAATTTTTAATTTTACAGAGAAATAAAAACACATTTTAAGGAGACATTTTTTTAGAATTATTTTCAAATACGCCTTAAATAGAATTTAAAAATATGCTTACAAAAATGCGATGTTCATGATTATAAACTATTAACTATATCAAAAAAATATATAATATATTTATGAATGCAGATTAAAACTCCACCTTATATCCCAAAATTCCACCCAATCTCATACAGCTAAAAGTAATACGAAATATAGGTTTGCATTATTATTACTGGTGATCGTGAACTTTAAATTTGAAATTTAAAATTTATCTAGAAAATTAACTTTAAATTCAAATTAAGAGCGCACGCGCGACCAAAAGTGAATTGTGATGCGCAAGCACTAATTTCGAAAAACGTAAACTGAGTTCATTGCCCTTAATTTAAATTAGTGTCAATAATTAGTTTAAATTGGTTTATGAATGAAAGTACATATTGGATTTAAATTGTCAATAGTTTATAAATAATTATTATTTACGACTGAATTCTCATTTATTGTATTTTTTTTAAAAATTGTTTTCCTTAAAAAAAGTGGAATATTTTAATTAAATTTGTATTTTTCTCCAAAGAAAAAGGAATATTATTATTAGTTAAATATAATCTAGGTGATCAATAAAGTGATTTGTTAACAAAAAGAATTCGTTCTCTGAATATGTAAAATTATCTTAAGAATATAATTTTTTAAAATTAATTGTTATTTATATATAATTTACGAAAAAATCTTTGTTTTATTTTAATATTTCATATATTAAATTAGTTAATTATTAAAAATATATAGATTTTTTTATTGATAAAGAAATTATTATTCATTGCAACGTTACAGTTAAAATAAATTATCAAAATAAAAATGTTGATATAAAAAGTTCCTAACTTTTTAAATAGATATTAAATTTGTATTCAATATTACATAAACTTATGTTTATTTTATCTATTTATTTAATACTCAAATTCTTTATATTCAATACTTTACTTTTTATAACTTAATATCAGATTATAAATATATTTAAACTTAATGTTAAATAATACATTTATTTATAAATACTAAAATTAAAATATTATAGTAAAAGTATTTAAAATATTGTAAATTTGCATAGATATAAATATTAAAAATCTGTTGTCATAGAATTCACTCGTACCGAAGTATAATGTTTTTTTATTTAACAAGCAAGTACAGCAAGAAACAAGAAAGTACTAGTTGTGACAATAATTCTGTATACATCTCCCTGTCGGACGAAGTAATAGTTTAAGGTTACATATTACTAAAGTGGGATAACCAATCAAAAGTAGACGAAATAATAATTTATTTCCGGGCAATTAAAATGTGCATTTTATTAGATTTTAGCTTTATTTCAAATACAGTTTTCATTTTAATTTCAGTCTTAAAGTTTAATAAACAGAATACAAATATTTATAAAGTCTGTACATTTATTAATTATATTTTTTAGTATAAATGTATTATTTTCATTTTTCTTTGAATTAAAAACTTATTTTACATATGTCATATATTTTTAAATAAAATAAAAATAAATTTAAATAAAGCAGTTAATTTTACTACTTTATATTTAACAAATTTAATGATTATAAAGAAATACTAACAAAACTAACGAAACAAATTAGTATTTTTGTAGTTTATATAAAAAAATCAATAAAACTAAAAAATTGTTAGTTTCGTTAGTTTGTTAGTATTTTTATATATAAATTAACAAATGGAAACGTTTTACTTAAACTTATTTTAATGTTATTTAAAAAAATGAAATATGTTCTATATATTTAGAATAAGTTTTTAATTCAAAGTAAAATTAAAATAGTTTATCTATACTGAAAAGTATAATTGATAAATTCATGCATTTTTATAAATATTTGTATATCTATTAAATATTACGATTGAAATTAAAACGAAATAATTCAAATTCAAATTTCTCGCAAATAAATTATTTCGTCTACTATATCTGTTCGCCTTACTTCCGTGTATATAACCAAAAAATTGGAAAATAAAATCCAAAAAAATTGTAAAGGTTTTGAAGTGCCAGATGAAAGCCATAACCTCAAATTGTCAATTTACCGCAGCTAACTTCACTACGGTGGCCTATACAGAAACTCTTAAAAATGACTGAACAAAACAAAAGTAAAAGTTCATATGAGTGGATGGTATGTAATGCAAATATATAAAGATTATATTTCATAACATTATTTCGTTAATAAGATATTACAGTAAATTTATTTACAACTATTCACAAAGATATGAAATAATAATTATACTTCATAAAAAAAATAAATGAATAAATGCTGTTCTAATGTTGATTTTTTTTAAAATTACTTAAATTTTATAGTTCTGAATAAAATATTGCTCATACAAGATTATATATATAAATACTATCAAATATTACATGATCACATACACATTATTTATAGGTGAGACCATGTGAAGAATATAAAGATGAATATAAAAATTGTACAAGTTTTAAAGATAGATGTCATCAATACTTTATTTATGGAAAATTGATAGATTGCAATAATTGGAAAAATGATTATGTTAACTGTGTAAAGTGGCAAGCAGACACAGATGAAAAAGCTTTTGTAAGATATGTTCACCATTATAATATATATTATAATAATTTATTTTTATTTTATATAAATGTATATAGATATAATTTATATGAATTATATTTATTTATTTAAATGTTTAAGTATTTTAAGTTCATATAAATAATTATAAATAAAAAAACAATTTCATTGTTCCAGAACAAAATTATTGAAAGTGAAAATTATCGCAGAAAACAAAGATTAACTCCACACATTAATAATAATGTTTGGACCAAAAGAGATAAACCACCTGAAAATTGGGAAGCTCCATTGCCTGACTGGATGGAAGAGCAATTCAAATACACATATTTAAATGTCAAAAATCAAGAAAAAAAAGAATTAATTAAAGATCAGATAAACTGTAATATATTATGATTGCATACTATTTTTCATAATTTGTTATAAAATTGCACATAAAGCATGTAGGCAAATAAATAAAATTTAAAAAATCAAGTAAACATTTATATGCTACTTTAAATAATAAAAAACCATACTTCTAAAATTAATTGATTTAATTTTACTGTACTTGTGTGTACATACATATTGCATATATCTTCATTTCAATGCCATATGATCTATAATTGACAGAATTATCAAAATATAAACAAATGAATTTTATTTTATTATTTTTCTCATTATTTTTACACATTTTTTTATTTAAGAATTCTCAAACTATAATATGTTGCAGAATAATGAGTTATCTTTCTATCATATGAAATACTAATAAAATGGGATCAATTCTACTAAATGGGATCGATTGTACTAAATTACAAAAATATCTGACAATTTTTAATGTTAATTTAATAATGTACAAAATATTTATTTATTTAAGCTATCCTTCCATTTTCAATGAATTGTGTGGTTATATTTATACTTATTAATTTCATATTATAAAAATGTAACTAATAAAAATACGCTTTTTAATCTGATACATTTAAATTAATAAAGGAATACTCAACAATAAAATGTAGTAACGATATGAATCATCCATACTGGGTTCATCACATATTAATAACTAGAATAGTATATTCATGTTTTCAATATAAATTACTTGTTTATTATGCCATCAAATAACCTTATCATAGTGGAAAAATATTTTTTTTATTCTCTGTAACAAATTATTCTCAAATTTGGAAATACATTTTTAAAGTGAAAGAAAAAGAATTAAAAAATGATTTAGTGATTTGCTTTGAAAATTGTAGTATTTAATTATGAATAATATTTTCGCTCCAATAAAGAATTGTATATTTCGCAAGTATAGTGAATTTAATATTTGAATATTAATAATTTTAAATAAATTAACTACATATTTAAAAATTTAATAAATTCTCTTTAGGTGATCCTTTCTGACTAAAGTAAAAAAATTGTAGATTTTTAAAACACTTTCAAGTGCTCATATTAGCTAAATATTATAATATTTATAATTGTTAATATATATATAAAATAAAACAGTAATAATATAAAAATAATATAAGTAAACAAAAAAAATTAAATAACAGCATATGAAATTAGAATGATACCGAGGTTTTGCTGTAATTATATTAGTTTTTGTTTATAAAAATTACATTAACAAGTATTTAGAAATTGGTCAGAGTAAAATTCTAGTGTAACAAAAGAATGTTTAAGAGTATACAAATATATATTGTAGCAATTAATAAAAATATATAATGTTTTGTTCACTTCAAAAACTGAAAATCATAACTAATTTACATATTTAATTTATTATGCACATAAACGTGTAAACATTTTCAGAAAATTACAATTTGGTCACAACTTGTTATATTTAATCGTATTTGAAAAATATATAAAGTTGGATAATTTTTTTACACTTTAAAATTAAAATAGAATTTTATTAGTGAAAAATATTTTCCTTATATGAAGAATTCAAATTAGATTAAGTTGTTTTGAAGTTCGTAGTTATACTTTAATGTTAAAAATAAATTTTAATTAAAATTATAAAAAAGTAAAAATTCAAAATGAACACATTTTTAAATTAAATATGCTCTAAGAATGTCAAATAATTCAACACAATACTTTATTTGTAGACAATAAATTTATTATGATGGCATATTTTTAAAAATTTGTTAAAATATATAAAATTGTTATCGTTCTATGCATTCACAAAAGCAACAAAAATCAAAATATAAAACATGAATTTTAAAACACATAAATTCCGTACTAAAAAATGTGATTAAACAAAAATATTAAATGAGAGTAAGTATAAAGGAGGAGAATCTTAGATATCTTACTTGTTTATTTAAATTATATAATTTAGAAAATATTCATGAAATTATAATTACTTGAGTAGTACTGATACAATTATTAAACTGTATTGATACAGTTTAATTATTTGTTATTATATTAATCAAACAAAAATTATATAAGAATTGAAGTGTATATTTAATTGATAATAAATTTAAATTTTGCTTTACATGAATTCAAATATCATACGAATGGCAGTATATTATATATCTCTCGTTTTGTGAAAGCCGTTGTTTTACATTAATAAATTTACATTCGTTATATTACACTATTTTATAAGTATAAAATTAATTTGAATCTTCACAAGTTTACATTAACAATATGGTCGTCACATTATGAACGGGTGTCGAAAATATAATATAATTAATAACATTCATTATGTTCATTAATAATACTGTTAATATTGTTATCGCGTATTTTTAACAAGTTTCAATAAAGTAGTTGTAATTAGAAAAATAATCACGCATGTGTAATATGTCAATAAAGATTCTGGTAATTTAAGACACATTTAATTTGAGGTGCACCTAAACTAAATTGAAATGTTATTAAATTTGACATACGTTTGTTGTACAAAGTAATTTTATTGTTTGATGTAAGAAAATTAACGTAATTAAAATAAATTAACATATATTTTTCTACGTGTGAAAACTGATAAAAAAAAAGGATAACTTTGTTTCTTATAATTCATATAATTTTTCTAAATTATTGATACGCTTGTGCGATGAGTTTATTTCGAACTTCAACATCACCTGGATATTCTTTTTCCTTCTCTTCATTCGGCACATAACAGAGACTGTTGAATTCGCTAAAAAATCGTCCAACTTCTTCGTGGGCAATATAACATGGTGATGATGCCATTATTAAATTTTCTAAAATTACATATTAAATATTCGTCAATCTATATAGTATTTATGTAACACTAATTTTAAAACTTATATAAATTTAGTAAAAATATTATGTCTGAAATTTATGATATTAACATTTTTTTCAACATGAAAATGACAATTATTTTAATAAATCTTTTAACTTAAATAAATATAATTTATTAATAGAAAATAAGTACCTTGAGCCGCATAACGCGAAGAACCATCATCAGCTAAAACATTGTAAAATGGTTGACTCACACCACAGGATAGTTCTTGAATGCCCATTTCATCCATCCATTGTGGACATTGTTCGCATCGAGTATCCCAACCAGTGATAACACACATATAGTTATATCTTACATGCATCATTATCATACCAACTGCAAATTTGACTTCAGGCGTTCTTACCTTGACAACTAATTCTTCCTAAGATGCAAACATAAATTAATTTAATCAAATATTATTAATAATGAAATTAAATTACTAATTATGATACACGATTTAAAAAATATATACTTCAGGTACAGTCATATGTTGTTTATAATCTTGTAACATTTGTAAAATTTGATTTGCTGGACCTCTTAACGTAGCTTCAGATTCCTAAAATAAATAATTATAAACATACATTTTTTTGTTTCATATAACATTTCATTGCAAATTTTGCTTTACAAATAAATTTTCGTAATTTTAATAGTTTTAATAATTAAAAAATAGATATTAACCGTTTGTAAACGATTCAGCACACGAACTAACTTAGTCAAATCCATTTGATGGAACATGTAAAATCGAGCCAAGTGTAAAATCGCCCCTGTGTCATGAGGTCGTACCATGTGCAATAATTCTAATGCTGAACGTAAACGTGCAGCTCTACCATTTAAGTGGGTACGCTGCCTACCGGCAACTTCTAAATTACCAGCCATTCTTCCAACTATCTAAAAAAGTATAAATTCGATTTAATAGCTGTTATTGTGATCACGATATTTCAGACTTAGATTATTAAATTATTAAATTCAATGTTATCAATTCTAATTAATATAGTCTTCAAACTAATAAGAAAAATTTACCTCAACTGCAGTTGCTGCTCTATGCATATTGTTTTTATCGACAGGACATTTTGCTGCGCCACCTATTCGTGGGCAATCTCGTTTTGTAATGAACTGTCCTCCATTAAATACATCAATGAAAAAACTTTCAATTGATTCTCCTTTACTGTAATGTTTATTCGTTCTTTAGAAATGAATATATTTTAATTTATGTTGAATATGCTTGAATTGTTTATATTATCTAACTTACTATTTTTCTTTCCAACGCAACAAAGAGTGAGCTGGGAAACTAATATGTTCACACCTAACTCCTAATCGCCGAGCTATGCTTTCGAATATTACAGCTAGAGTTATTGGAATGCCTCGTCTCCTTTCCAATACCTATAATATTTGAAAAATTTATTGCATTATATATATTTTGATACATATAATTTAAATTTATAAAATTAACATATATTATATTATGGTATTTAATATTAAACGTATAATTTATAGAAATATTTTTATAAACCAATAAGTTCAATATACCCGATCAATGAATGAGTTTTCCGAAGAATAATACATTTCACTATTTCCTTGGAACCCTAATCTATTAAACATGACATCACATAACGTGGTCACTACTTCTCTAGATTCTGAAGGGCTCCATTGGTTATCATCAATGTTTAACTGTTTCCACGTATTAAATTGTTCTTCTGATATTGAGAAAATTGGATGTGCTGGATTTTTTGAGCGTAGAGCCTCTATCGTTTGCTGTGCTATATTATCAAAAACTTGACATATTCGTCGATAAGATATATGTCGATCAGGTTGACTCCATTGAGCAACAAGCACAGCTCCTTTTTCAAATATCTGTTCGTTTTCTGGCAGACTGATGAATCTGTTCCACTCATTCGTCAAGTAATCTTGCCTCATATATCGGACAATTTTGTATGCGTAATACGCGTGTGTTAAATTACAATCACTGAAAAAATTAATATTTTGAAATATTTATTGTAGTTTGTTGTAATAAATACAGTAAACATTTCAGTTTCTATTATAAATTGTAAAAAACTAAATAACATAAAATAAATTATTTTTAATGTTTGTTTTTAAATTTTATGAAATTTAACAACTTACGCAACAGGTAGATTAATCAGCTTTATAAGCTCATCTACTAATACATGGTATGCCAATTGATGGGCTCCTTCTTCTGGACGGAATAATTTATCGTATTCTCGGAATTCTACATGAGACAATTCTTGTTTATGGTAATTTTTAGCAGACATATTAGCCAAAAGGGATTTCATTTCCGCTAAACTATGAAAT
>JABFOX010003223.1:0-10535 GCA_022817665.1 Axea sp. ZL-2020
GTGCGAACATTGCGACAATTTTAAGGTACTGCTACACGGGAACAATTTTCGATGCTGAATCAAAATATACTCGATATTAAATTTACATGAATAACGACGCGAATAAAATAAATGCATGTCAAGAGCAAAAGCGTAATGACAAGTTACTTTGCATTTTTGTTCTTCTTCATATAAATTTCATATTAAATATACGTTTTGTTTCGTCAAGTTTTTTGTTGCACGATGTGAAGTAGAATGATTGCAGTTCATGCATGACGTTATGCATTGAAAGCTCTTTATGCGAAATTTCACTAAAGCCTTTGACAAAGTCCCACATTTCACCTCGATGGTTGCATTAAAGGAAAGTGTTACAATTATCTTAATGCCTCAGACATTATACCATGTACTCGCAAAACACTTTGCAACACGATAGAAAAACAAAATACAATAAATAAAATAAATCGAAATCAACTAAAGATTGTCCTAAAATTCATGCAAGATTTGAATTGCACGCCATTTCATCGGTGAACTGTTGTTGGCGAAAAGTAAGACAGCATGAGAGTTTGCACTGAAAAGAGTTATTAAAATCTCTCATTTAATAACCCTGACGCTGTCTTTTCTCCGTTGCAAACACTTCATTTAACAAAGCGCGTGAAATGCAAACGATATAAATTTTGGGACACGATATGCATCTACATGTATGCGACAATTATGATATAATACTTGATAATCTTATCAAGCGCACTGATAACATGTTAAATTACGTACCACTACACTTGTCAAACAAATCCCCGCAGTTTTAGAATAAATTTAATTTAACAAATAAAATTTCTCAAACAGAATGACATGTTCGATTAATGACTTCATATGCAGAACGCATTTTGCTCAAATTTATAAACACTTGTTTCGAAAATACAGTTACATCCAAAATAAGAATTTGCATAAACTTGAAATGCAACTGTTCATCAAAGGTGCAAAATAATATTCAAATTTAGTTGGTCGAGCATTGCAGTGGCGCTACAGAAAACACGTGTCTCGACATGCAATCACAAACGCAATCGTACCATTGAAAAAGAAACAAAGAGCAATGATTACTTATTAAGAGAATGAGTCAGTTTGACCTATTAATATTTAAGGAATTAATCCTTATAATTTGAAAGCTGCGTTAAATATTTTAGAACTTATTAAACGCGATTCATTAAAACAAACTATTTGTACGGCTTTAATAAAGCATTTAATGACGAGAAGTCTGCCGTTGTTGAAAATAATAATTTTGCATTTTAATATTTCTATAAGATTCCAAATATTTCCAAAACAGTGCACGAACTTCCAGCAAATGAATAATGTATAAATTAGAACAAAAGTTTCTGGAAATGCATTTGCTTTATATTTTTTGTACATTTCCCAGAAATGGCGAAAAAAAAAATTCCCAGAAATTTAATTTGAAAAATAACAACGGTACAGAAATAAGACATTTTTACAAGACGGTTTGAATTAAGTAGAAAAGTGAAACAGGGATAATTTTATATTACATCTAAATAACGAGTTGTAAAATATTCCGGAAAATCGTACTCCATTGCATTCGATTGCGTTTGATGTAAGTTTACGTAACACTCATACGGCTTTCATTGATGGCGTACTTAATTTAAGAGTATTATTTTTATCTGTTTTTAGTTTACAAAAACATATATGGAATACACAGTGTCATAAAGCGTTCCAGGTTCTACATTTCATTAATCGGATTCAAAATTCCTGTAATACGCTTAATTAGGGTATGAAGCATATATATGTAGGTCACTCCGTCATAGAAAAAGTTATTGAAATGAAAACTTAGTGCCATTGATTAAATGTTTATGTTAATTGTTTCATGTTTGTGTTTAATAAAAGTTTTTCATCATTAAATATACCATTCCAGTATTTTAACTAATGTAATTTAAAATGCTCATTATGGATTTCCACGATTTCAAAATATACCGAGAAAAATGATATAATTATCAGCGTTAATTATGGCCTGCATTGGTACGAATGAGTAAACGTGTGCTTGCTGAGCCTCTTTGTTTATCAACAAAAATTCCGCTCGGTTATCTTTGTCCGTTCGTCAAAGGACCAGAGCACAGCCACTCGCGGGTTAATGAAATAACTTTTAACGTCGCAGACTTTTTAACGTATCTAAGGATAAATTTTCTGAACTTCTAAAACGGCATTTTAATTAATTTGCGAAATTATAATAGCGAAGTGAAATGTTGATAAATATACATGCATGTGTGGTTGTATGTGTTTGTATATGTACAGCACATTCACTGCATTAACGCTACATATATTTTATGCCGTGTGCTTGTAAATTTAGACGCAACGTTTCTGAACGATAAACAAATAAATGAAAAATAATATCTATTCGTTGTCGTGATTACGTTTTATAATTCAAATTCATATTTTCTTTAACGATTGTACGTCGTCTTATACTATACTTTTTAGTTCTTGTTTTTGTGTATGCGTTGGTACACAAAAATATTAAAATAATTTTAATTTTGATTTTGAAAGAACTAACTTTGACCGAAGGAACGCTATGTGTTCTTCTAAAAAAACAAAAACAAAAAAAAACATACTGCAGGACACGATATAAACCGTTGATAAAAAGAAGAATTTGAAATATATAAATCGTCGTTAATTTTGAAAATAAAACATTTTATAATTGTGTATTAGTTCATTTTGTAATTGTGTATTAGTTCATTTTATATGTGCTTTTTCTAATGATTTTATCAAACAAAATTTAAGTCCCTCTGAATATCACAGTTAACGAAATATTTATCTTTCTGTAATACATTTTAAAAATGCATCACAAAACTAAAAGTCTTTTTATCGAATTATACTGAACAACGTACACAATAGTTTTGTGAAAAACTGCATTCTTTGTATGATAACTTTACACGATCATTGAAATTAGTCCCAAATTTAATAGGAAATTGTACAACTAGTGAAATATAAACGCAACAAATAACACAGTTAAAGATTTTGTGAAATCACAAAAAAAAACAAAAAACAATAACAATAATAACGTCTGTAAATTAAATTGGTATAAATTTAACTCGCTTTTTTGTAAAAAAAAGTAATTTCTTAAGAACTTTTTTTGTTTAAATTACTTTGTATTTTGTTTTTGTTTTTGTTTTTTTCTATTAGTCTATTTTTCTCGAGATAAAAGTCGTGTTGGTTCACGTTGCACGATGTTATACATGAGGTTTCCAGAGCCAAAAGAATTTAAATGCATTTTGCGAAATGTAAAAATATAGCAATTTTACATGCTACGTGCACGATTTTTTCGATTGATCAAATTTAAGCACACTTTGTCTATAAAAATTAATACTAATTCGATATTAACATTTTTGTAATAAAAAATTTATCCATTATCGATCAAGTTATTTTTCTGCAAACTTACCAACAAAAACCAATAGGAACAAAGTAGAGGATTTTACTTGCTTATAAAGTTTCTCATGAGACCATAATGGCGTTAATCAACATTTATTTAACACCGACATTGAACCTACCCATCGAAAACAGCATTATAAATTCTCTAAATTATTTTAGAAAAGTTTTAACGGATAAACATATTTGATGAAATTATCCATAGTTGTTAAAAAATTCCATTCATCAAAAAATGTCAGAACTGGTGCGAAATAAAAATTGTTAAATATTTTTTAACAAACATTTTATAAATGCATTAATGTAAGCCCGTGTGATGCATATAAAAAATTTACAGTTGATTGCTGTAATAACAGGACACAAAGTTGTTAAAATTGCAACGTAATCAAATATAAATTTTGTTACGAAAATACAGCCTTCATAATAATACTAAGCCCATCAATACCCGTACGTTTGTTTATTACATTGTTATGTTTTACCGCGTAGGTCATTTCTAAAATTAACCGTTTGTTATCATTTTTTTCGTTGCGTAAAATATTTGTTTTACCAAAAGCAATAGAAAGATATATATTTAAATTTGTTTTGTCAAGGACGTATCTTTGTCAAGGTTATTGTCGTGTTATTATTACGATCGTACATTCGTTGTTTTAAGTGTCTCTTAAAATCCCGTATTTTGTTCAAATAAAATATTAATGAATATTTTTCTACACTTATACCACTTTTTATTCTAAATAATATTAAAAATATTGTTAAATACTTCTAAATCCCTATTAGGTATACGCAATAATTTTCCAACACGAAACAGAACTTCCGTGACTCCATCATCGTCACGCGGAAAGTATTTTCTTTGCTGCTAAATAATTAATAACGCATGAGCTACAAAATTAAACGAAAAACATCGAATCCCAAGGCGAATTGATCAGTGGCCAAACAATAATTTCATTTTGCAACTGTTTATTCGCCACATTCCACGAAATGGTGGAAATGTTCAATCCTAGAAACGATATTACAAAAAGTATTACATAAGACCATTAATTTTAAAAACTTACACACAAGATTTCTCAAAGTCCCATCATTTTGCGTGTACGACTGTCCTAGATTCAAAATCCCGATAAATCCGCGAACATCGGACGTAAAGGCATGAGTCGTAAATTCCTCCTTGTGCGCGTAATCCCGCCAAATCGTACTACTGCGGAGAATGTAATACCGACTCGATATCTCGACTTGGCGCCATCTCGTACGCTTGAGTGCAACTACAATGACTGCTCGCGCGGTAACCGACAACCGACGAAATCTATATTAACAGCAATGAACGTTTGTCGAAACAAAAAATTGTGTGATAATCAAATAAAAACTTTGTTTATTTCAGCTTAAAGGAATTGATCCTTGATCGAAATGGAATCAAGGATCTACCGAACGAAGTGGGTGAACTGCCACACCTGAAATTTTTGTCTCTCGCTGGAAATTCTTTTACCAGTTTCCCTTTTTCTTGCAATATGCGTGCTCTGACAATAACCGTAAGTATTGATTTTTTTAAATTGTACATATAAATCGGGCAAAATAGTAATCCAAATTATTTTATTTAACCGGTTAAAATACATGTAAAAAAAACCGCACACATGAAATTTTTTTCTACCATAAAATAACGATCTCATTAAATGTTTAAAAAAAATGTAAAGATTAATTTAACATATTTTAACGCATTTTAATAAAGTATTATAAATATTATAAAATATTATTTTACTACTTTCGAATTAAGTACGAAATCTTATTTATTTATTTTAAAAACATTAATTCTCCTGAATCTGAAAGAAAAGAAATATAAATACCTTCTTCTTTCTACATAGATAATTTGTTTGGAATTAGCTTAAGACCCGGCTTACGCCAGGTGCACAAAAAATTGAGTTACAGACTCATCAATTGTCCCCCTCCACGGAAATCTTTAGTAAAAGGCGAAAGATTTATGCGTGTATTGAAGGGAGACCAGAGTAATGATTATGCTGAACGAACTTCTATTCATACTTTTTTATATTCCATCCTTTTACAGGAAATTATATATGACACGCCATCTCGTGGGTTATTATAATATTAT
This sequence comes from Axea sp. ZL-2020, assembly GCA_022817665.1. Classification (NCBI taxonomy): domain Eukaryota; kingdom Metazoa; phylum Arthropoda; class Insecta; order Hymenoptera; family Scelionidae; genus Axea; species Axea sp. ZL-2020. The sequence goes on from JABFOX010003223.1 coordinate 5,489, forward strand.
TTAAGGCAATGCAAGAAAGCGCGCGAGCATTCAAACGTGAAAAGTGATCGAACAGACCAAAATAGATTTGTTATTTCATTTAAACAACTTAAAAACAAATAAATTATCTATTTACAGTTATATTTTGTAATTAAAGTCTGTTTCAATTAATTTTCAGTTTTATCTTTAATGAAATTATTACACAAACTTATTTTAAGTAAGCTACATTTTATAAACAAAGATTTATCTTTTAAAATTACTTATATAAATAGTATTTATTAACAACTGATATAAGTATGTACAAAATGGTTGTACAAATTAATATAAAAATAATTGTGTAATTTATAATATATTTATTGTTTATTTCTTTTCAGGATGTTTTATCTAAAGTAGAAAATGGCAAGGCACACAAAGATGAAAAAAACAGTCAAAATAATCTACATAAAGTTAACTTAAGGAATAATCAATTGAAGGGAAATATTATCTTAGGAAACTATGGGGTAAAGTTATCAAAATTCATTCATTTAAAAAGGCTAATGTGTTAATGTTAATGTGTTAAGTAATATCAGACAGCTCATAATATTTATCCATTAATAAATAATGAAGTTTAAAATGTAAAATCTCTTTGAAATGCATTATTATTTAATTGAATTGACACTTATTAAATTAATTTATTGACTTCTTTAACAAAAAATTAATTACAAGTTTAAAAATAAATGATTATTTGCAAATATAATTTATATGATTTTAACTGAATAAAAATAATTAATAAACAACAAATATTTACAGAGTCTGATACACTTGGACGTCAGTGAAAATTGTATCGAAAAACTAGACGTAAGCGCTTTGCAAGAATTACGAAGCGTGCGTTGTGCTCGCAATGTCCTGACAGAATTGACCCTCTGTGGAAAAAATTTAGTGTCCCTCATCGCTGGTAATAATAGTAAGTTTCAATAAGTTTAACAAATTGAGTGTAAAGATAAATTAATTCCTCATATTATTAGACGCGTTCGTTGTCATTTCTATTTACAGTGCATAATTGCTGGATTATTATTCTTAATACACAAATTAAGTGCTTTTATTATACAATTAAAATTATTTCTTTTTTAGAATTAAAAAAATTAACGATCGATCCCGTACCTACTAACTTAGAACATCTGGATGTTTCATAGTAAGTATAAAATTCTTTTATTCGCCATTAATTTATAAATTATTGTAATATAAAATAAATTAGTTATCATAGTAAATAAATTTTATAATAAAAAATTACAAGCAAAACTACGTTTACGTGCATGTTTAATTAACTGTTACAAAAAGATATATAAATTGCTTTATACGTTATTTTTTAACATCAATTTGTTTGAAATTCATTTTGTAAACGCAAATTGAAACGTAAACGCCATAAAAAGTTATACAAGTTCGTAATCAGAAAAAAGGACACAAGTAAGGCTGCAAAAACTAAGAAATTGAACTGTTACAGCAACGAACTAGATGCCTTGCCTGAATGGACTACAGAATTGCCAGTTTTACGAGCACTTTTCGCATCGCACAATGCCTTGACTGCCCTTCCTGACAGATTACTGTCTCAGTCATCAAGGCTTGAGGTACTTCACTTACCACACAACAGGTTACAAGCACTGCCTCCGCCCAGAAAACCTCTAAATATTGTTCACTTCACTCTTCAAGGCAACGCTCTTACGGCATTGCCAACAAGTTTCTTTACAAATACAGAAAAGTGAGTTTATACATTCAAACGATAATATTTGTAAATGTTTATTATCCAGTAAACTGGAAGCTTTTAAAATACACGGTTTGAAAACATGTTTTATTGTAAAAAGTTTTATATCTTATGAAACATTTTATAAAATATTAAAATTGACAAGCATTTTTGGTACAAATAATATTAATTTTTGTACTAGAATTTTATTCTTGTTTGATAATCTGTTAAAATACTGGTTGTTAAATGACAAGCAAACTAAAAATATTAATTTTTTTAGACTAAAAGTACTGAATCTTTCAAACAATCGTATAGCGGAATTGCCTTATAATGAGGAAATACATAGGAATCGACAATGTAATCATATGTTGGAAAAATTATATCTAACAGGGAATTGTTTATCAGATAGAGCGTTAGATGCTTTATCCAAATTCTCTGCTTTACGAGTTTTACACATTGCTTACAATGTTTTGGACACTTTGCCTGAAAGGTATTTATAACGCTTTGAAAGGAAGAACTTTATTTTCATTTTTGTTATTAAAAAAATATCAATTACAAAAAGTTTTATTTTGATATTAAATAATAAAAAAATCAGCATGCATTGATAGTTGTTCATCAATTTTGCCATTTATAATATGAATATAAACTAAATACTGCTTTATGAAATGATATTTTAATTTATATTAATTAACAAGAAAGCATAATACCGTTTCCAAATTAGTTGCATAGCGTCATGGAATGAATTGGAGGAACTGGTTCTGTCAGGAAATAGACTGCAATACCTCCCTGATAACATGGCTAATTTATCACACTTGCGAGTTTTACGAGTCCATTCAAACAGATTATTGACGTGCCCTTCCTTCAACAAAACAATATCTTTGAAGGTATGCGTACCTTGGTGTATCTATGTATTCACGCTCAAAACTAAATTGCAAATGAAATAATTCACAATCGACCTTTAGTCAAATTATTTAATTTTATTAAATGCGAAATGAAACGTTAAATGTAATGAAATTTAATGAGATGCACATTTTATCTAAATAGTTATACATTATTTATAATGTCAAGAGAAATGTTTATGTAAGATATTTAGATTCAAAAATTTAATTATTACTTTAAATTTAAATGATTACTTTACTCAAGATAACAAAAACGTTGTTTTCATGAAGAATATGAATCATACGATTTAATCGTACAAAACATGCACACACAGACATACCGCGTACGCCTTCTATACGTCATTTATTGTTGATTATAAAATTATTTCATTTCGCAATTCAATATTAAATATTTAGGTAATTATCGAGTATTATTCCGCCTCCCTAAACATGAGGTATCAATACATGCAATCGATTTTTCACGCTGATTACGAATTTGCTAATATTTCGTGGCGGTCTCAAACGGTTCTCAAGATATTCGCGATTTTCGGTTCAGGACGCGCAGCATCCAGCTGAATTTCCAACCTGCATAATATGCTGCACAAATATATGTTTATGATGCATTTCTTAACGTTGATTGTGCAACATATTATGCAGATCGGAAAAGCAGCCGGATGCTGCGCGTTCTGGACAAAAAATCGCGAATATCTTGAAAACCGTTTGAAATATTTGCAGATTCGTAATCAGCGTGAAAAACTGCTAACAAAAGATGTGTTTGCTGGGGGGAGGGCGTGATACCCGATAATTACCTAAAATATGTTTTCAGATTTTATATTTTCAGCCAAATAAAGGTTACTTTCGAACAGCCATCGTATATTCTTTAAAAAGATTCGAATTCAAAATTTTTATTTTCTTAATCAGAATTGAGAGTTTTATGTCAAAATTAAAACAAGCAAAATACAAAAATAAACAAATCAAGTTATTAGTTGTTGTCTTCATTAAATCTATTTGTTAATAGTAATAAAAAAAGTAATAATGAGTATATTAATCGGTTTTCGTGTGAATGAAAGCATAAAAATAATGAACTATAGTAGAAAATGACTACTGATCCAGTATTTGTTCGATATTAAATATGGAATCAGTATTTTGATTCTAGGTAATTGTGTAGAACTACTACCTCCTAACTAAGGGTTTTTTTTATTGAAACATCGATGTTTTAACTTTCTAAATTATGAGATGTTTTTGCGATATTTATAACGAATAAATGATCATCCTGGTGTGTCACTCACAAACTTCAAAATTTTAACTCGGGTTTATAAATGTATTATTTTTAGTAACAACTTAATGATTTTGTTTCATGAATAGATTTTCTGCTCTAGTAAATGATGCATTTAATGGTATATTTTTTACTGAGTGGATGAATTGTGTCAATGGGGTTTGTCTTTGTGCCTTTTTAGTTGTAACGGTATGTTTTAAGTGACATTTTACTTTGAATTTTAGTTTTTATTAATAATTGTCACAGGCAACTTTTTTGTTGTCTGTTATTTAATTCTATTTTAACAAATAAATGTTTAAAACATGATTTATTCATAATATTTCAGTTCTAAGAAAAAAATTCAAGTTAACTGGAATTACATTTAAAAATAAAATTTGATCTGCACTAATAAGACAACATTAAAAAGTATCATCTATCTAATAAAGTGCACACATGCTTTACCAACAATAAATATTAAAATTTGACATGTTAAGAACGAAAATAGATAAAAAGTTTATCAAACTAAAATATTAACATTATGTCACAATTATTTCTTTTAATGATCTTGTTATCTTTCCTTAAATATAACTGAAGTACATCAGAAGAGTTGTCACTTTTTTTTTATTAATTTTTTAAAGGATCGAATTATACTATAGTTATAACTGATTATTAATTTTACAAAATAAATGCATTTAGACAGTATTTTACATATAAATGATAATAAAATCGTGTACAATTTTGCAGGAAACACGTGGAAATTTGGCTATTTTTAGCGATATTCTTGGGACTTGTGTATTGTCATACATGCTTTTTACAATTTGTTTTATTGGTGAAAAATTTAAGAAACAAGTATTTTCATTTAAATAATTTCAATCTTAGTAATTTACAATACAATTGCTGATATTAATTTTCGAAAATTTCATTAATCTAAAGTGATATTTGTAAATTTTAATTACTATTGATATAATAAAAAAATAATTTATTGTGGTTTGACCTTTTGGCAAAAGTTGGTATAGATTCAGTCACAGTTAAGCAATAGTTTTTGCCACAGTGGTCATAGAATATGTCATGGTGCTTAATATACCATAGTATAGTTGGAATGGTGGCAAAACGTCAACATCAGAATCGTCATAAATTGTCAACAAGATTTGCCGTAGTTATTAGAAATAAAATTGAAAAAAGGAAAGAAATTAGAAAACTTATAAATGACGTTATGAG
>JABFOX010003224.1:0-10534 GCA_022817665.1 Axea sp. ZL-2020
ATATAATAAAAACGAAAAACTTTATCTCATAACACGCAATATTTTAAATCAATTGGTAGAAATATAATAATTGCATTATTTATTAGAATAGAGATACGATAATGTACAAAATAGATAATATCTCAAATGGAAATAAATTACGACTTTGGATTGATTCTTTTTATTTGTTTACTTTTAATATTAACAAATAAATTTACGTAAGATAAATTAAAGATGTTTTAAATAAATTGTAATTATATGAATAAGTAAGAGAAACTGGCTAACTCCGTGATTTTAAGTATTATAATGTGTGATGTAGTTTTTCGTTTAAATAGTCACATACTTTTTTGGGATATCTGCGTGAAAAACCTTTTTAGCCACAAGTTCCACTATAAATGAAAATTGTGGCAAAACCTGTGGCACCTATAGTCGAATTCATAGTTCAGAAGTGTTGTTCGTCTGATTAACAATAATAAGACAATAAGAAATTAACTAAATAAAAAAATTAGGTATAATTACAGATGCGATATTAAATATTAGATATTTTAAATAGTTCTAATTACGATTTAGGACTATCTTCAATTTATTTTCATGAATGAATTCAAAAGTTTAATTATAGACATTCAAAGTAATTCTCAAACAACTAATTATTAATTAGGTAGTAGTTATAATTTGTTCTATGTATTAAGCAATTTAAAAATATATAATTGTAAATCAGTTAAGTTCAGTTTCTATTATATATCATATATTAATATTTTGTAATTATATTGATATTTTAGATTTGTTTAATTGTTTATGCAATTAATTTACAATTTTATACATTTATATTATTTAATGATATAATATTTTATAAGTATTTTATATTTAATTTAAAATAGATTTAAATTGATAAATTTATATACAGTATTTATTTACGATGAATACTATTAATGATTAATACCATTTAGTGAAAACCTTTGTGTATTTATTACAATAGCTTCCAGTAAATGAATTTATGATTGAATAAAATAATTTATTGTATATATATAATAATACAATTTTATCGCAATATCTAAGTTATGCATATATAAACTTAAGAAGTATTATGATGGCAGTCCTTCGAGATTATGCGAAAATCACATGACAATTTGAGACGATGATTCATTTACAGTGGAGAATAATGCATTTATACCTAAATAACGGAATCCAATATATGTTTAGATCGTATAGATTAAGTTTTTCAGGTAAAAGAGCTCAGGTTGTCTTATTCCTTGTTATTATGTATGTCCCTTTTTTCACATAGCATCTAAGAAAGTCAAAGAAGTGCACAAGAATGTTTGAGCAACTCATCCATGACAGAATTTATAACACTAATACATATCTTTAGAAAATTCCCTACTTTCGCAATATTTGTATCTTTATCATTAAATTGTAATGTAACAGAATGATTGGTTGAACTGAGATAGAAGGAATAGAGTGGAACTTTGTGGAGGAATTTAATCTTCATGAAATCGCCGTAACATTTTGAAGCATGGGGAGTCATCATCAATAACCTAACATGAATTATAGCTCTTCAGATTAATATTATTCGCTTAAATTCACTGATAATAGAATATGAAGGCATTGTTAACACCACTAAGGAAATAACACTAGGGAGTTTCATCAGTTAACAATGAGATCTCGTCTACAAATATATCTTTTTTAAACAGAGATTATCAAACTTATGTTTAAATTTACACGTATTCAAAATAGGAGTTTTATGGTGTCGTGCATCGAAGCTAAGATTTTATGTAAATAACTACTACGTTCTCATGTTTTTGACGTTACCGATCAAGTCCATGTAGTTACATTCTTTTCATATGTGAACCCATCCCGAGCACCCGATTATTGTTTGATTCGTCAATTTATTTCTTCTAGTATGTATTTTTTTTTGTATTGCTAACCGAACTACGAAAATTTGATATGCTGTCATGTTAAAATAAGAGCCTGGATAAAATCCATATCTGGTGAATCCATGTATTCACCTGTGATTAGTAATAAAGATTTGTTTCGAAAATCTGAAATCAGCGAGATCGTAACATAATCACACGTATTATACAGAAATTTGATTCCTAATACTGAAATCATAAAGTTACGAAATTATATTTTTTAGTGCCCAGTATAAGTGTTTTATAACAGTTTGCTATGTTATAATAGTAAATATTGATTTCAATAAAACTTCATTTTCTTATAATTTGAGTTACTGAAAGCTAAACTTTTTAAAATAAATTTGGTACAATTGGTAAATAGTTCGAAGAAAAATACACATATATTTTTTTATATAGCGTTTCAAACTCAAAAGTTCATTGTCTCGTCGACACAAGAACACCATTCCTTCTAGTTTCGCGCCAATTCCGTCCACACTGTATCTTCGCGTCCGATTTCCCTAAGATCGATTCTAATGTTATCCTCCCATCTACGTCTTGGTCTACCTAAGGATTTACGTACCAAGTACTACTTAGTCTACCTGCAAATATCCTGTATGCCGTTTTTTCTAGTCCCATTCGTGCTACATATCTCGTCCATTCAAGTCTACACGAGTTTATTATTCTTATTATGTTAGGTGAGTCGTGTAGTTCATGTATTTTCTCATTATGTAACTTTCTATATTCTCCGCTTATTTCAACTTTTTTTGCACCGAAGTACAATTTTCATAGTACTATACTTTCGAAAATCCTAAACTTATTCTTGTCTTTTTTTATAAGCGACCAAGTTACGCACCCGTATAATACAACCGGTAGTATTATTCTTTTGTATATTCGGATTTTAATTTTTCACAATAAAAGATGCGACTTAAATAATTCACTTACGTCGTACAGACATGCGTTTCTGGTATATAATCTTTTCTTGATTTCAATATCATTTAATTATTATTATTGCATTAAATATATTAATTTAATCAGTTTAGGTTCAGTTTTTATTTCTCGAAATGTGTTTCGGGACTCTATTTATTGTCACTTTCTCTGTATGAAATTCTTAACATTTGAAGTGTAAGAATCTGAATTTGATTTTTTGTTATAGAGACAAATGGTGAATAAGACTAAATTTATATTAATTGAACAATATAATGGCTTATGACATTACTCTATTTTAAAACATTTACTTTATTTTTATAACAATTTATTTGGTGTTTTTTTATGGAGAAGAATCTAATAAAATAAGTGCAATGTCACAAAATATAAATTAACACATTACATTTTCGTAAATATTAATACAATTATTGAAGTTTTAAATAACACATAAGAAATAGCAAAACAAACTAGAATTTTTGTTTGATAGTTTTTAGTTAGTTATTTTTGATTTTCATATCTTAACAAATTCATAAAATATTTAATAGAATAAATTTAGTTAATAAAATGTGTATAATTTATATACATATAAAAATATTTGACAGAAAATTTTTTAGTACTTCATGTAGATACACTTTAAAATCATATATAAAATATTAAAAATATTTTAAGTTATTTTTCGAAAGAAATAACAACGTAATGAAAAATGTTTTGAACACACTCTAAACTTATTTAGCGCTACAAGATAAATATTATTTTTTTGTTTAAGCAAAATTTAGTTGGAAAGTGGTAAGAAGATGTGTAGTTTACGTCGCAGAAATGAAGAAAGTGTCCGACTTGGTGAAAACAACTCCATTTTCAACGTTAATTTTGTTTGGATACAACGTTGAATCATGGTTATAAATTGTAAATAGATTCGTAATGGATTGTAGATGTAAAAAAGATAATAGATGCATCGATGGTGCGTTGATAATTCATATAGATGTATTTTTTAAGATTACTGATTGATCGTTAAAATAACTTTTGGATAAAAAAAGTACGTTGTTGTTAAAGGAAAAAACATGGTCTAGCTCTATACTTAAAAGAAAATTATATCCCTGTCAACTGACTCAGAATCATGTGTATCACTGCTTGTAAAATTATATAGTTAGTACATAGAACGAGAACATAAATAGTTGGAGACTATTGTAATTTGAAATTGGTTAATATGAATCAGTTGCTTCCGCATTTAAAATGTCTGTAAGGAAATTCTATGTTCAATTTTCACATGTGATTTATACATTAATGTAATAATAAGAATAAAAAAGTACATGATATGACAGAACATATAAAAGTATAATAACAAATATACAACAAAATATATTTCTGAAGAGGAGCAGAAAAATAGTCGAAACGTTAAATAAATAATTTATAAGGCTTTCAACTTGAAATTCTGAAGTCATAAAAATTAAAATGAAACGTGGATTCAAAACTAGATTACATATATATAGATACACATATGCAAATCTGCAAATATACAAAGATGCATATTATATTCACAAATAAGTAAATAATTAATAATATTTTAATTTATGTAAATGTAAAAATGAATGTCAATAAAATGTTTCCTAGTTATGCTTATTATATTGATGTGAAAAGAATTACATAAGAATTTATTACGTAGGAGTGCATTTTGTTCTTTTTTTCACATGCATGAAAATTAATTCTAACTTGTGTTTTTAAAATTCAAATAAATAATAAAATATTTAGCACAATTTTCATATTTATATATAATTTTTATGGTACAATCCAGTTCCATCGGAGACGTACATTCTGTTTGGATACGACGATGATTCATAGTTATAAATTGTGAATAAATTCTTTGGGGATGGCAGATATAAAAATATATTTTAGAAATGATTTTCAAACTCGATAATCTAACTCCAGACTTCAGTGTGCTAGTTAGAAATTTTGTCATTTTAACCACATTAGCTAATAGAAATTACTCAGAATACAAACCCATGTAATAATATTGTTTCACTTTTATCATTTATATCATTCAGTATAGCTGATGATTTAGAAAAAATTATTTATTAACTTTTGCTTTGTAATAATGAAAATAAACCTCTCAGTTTCTTAATGACTATTGGGAATCTTTACAATACAATTACTTTTATCATGAACAAACAGAAGCTTTAATTGATCATTACGTTTCTAATGATTTAGTGATAGCACACATTTTTATAAAACGTGACCTCTCTTAGTAAAAGATTAACTGGAAACTATGACAAAAAAATGAATTTGTAATGTAATATTAAGTATTTTGCAAATGAAACTTCATTGGAGTTCAATCATATTTCGTATTTATATTGTTTAATAACAAATAAATAATAAAATGATTTAAATATTATTGGATATCATAAGGAATAATAATTATAAATTCTCCGAAGAACAGCAAATTCTGTAGCGAATTTCGGTGAAGTATTTCGTAAATAGTATTTATAAAATATTATAAAAATATATATTCAACTTAAACTTAGTAAGAAATTACGATATATCAAGAAAACCATTGGTCTAATGAATACTAAATATCTTCGTACGGAATACGTTGTAATTTCGATACTAATAGCAGAATAACTATTTCTTTCTTTGAATATTCCAGTTTCCTAGTAATCTTAAATAAAACTTCAGTCACTCTTTTACTCATTTCTAATAACAAACCATAAAAACAACAATGCATCAGTCAATGGTCATTATATCTTACCACAAGAATATGCAGATCTTTTCACAAATTAAATCGGCATATTTAAATATGCATGCTATAATATTATAAGAGAGTTTATTATTTAATGTTCAAAATTATTTCAATTTAAGCAAAACAAATTGTATTCATGATTTAGACTAAAAATATTAATAAGTTAAATATATAAATATTATTTTATGTTCGTTTCCTGTTTTTATTGTGATTTTTTATTTGCATAAAAAGATTTACAGTATACTTCAAAATTTGTTAAACGATGGTTATTCCTTCTTGTGATTTTTCCGTCGTTTTTTGAAATACATTCTTACATTCAGTATATATTTTTAATTCTAATTAATTTTTTATTTGTACAAAATAAATCTTTCTTTTATAATTTTCTTCCATGCGTTGTCCTTGGTTTTGCTTCCACTCTCAATAATTTCACGTACTACACATAACACTTGTTTGTTTACTTTTTGCAAAAATTCGATAATCTAACTGCGTGCGACATGTCACTTTGCTGAGTTATATTTACAATTGAGATGTGTACGGATTTGACAGGTATGAACTTTATCCAAAATTGGTGTTTAGGAAATCTGACAGCTGAACGTGTATGTAATATTGTTAAAGATTCTTTATAGAAGATAATTTAAAAAAATGTGCGTATTTTATTTCTAAATTCATTATTAACGAACAAAAATAATTTCATTATATTTAACGTTAGCATTCCAATTAAACATAAATGAATATGTGCCAATATTGATATTTCCAATGGATTTATTTTATTTGGATTAAAATATTGTCGTAAGTATGATTTCTTTAGAATTAACATAATAAATTAATTTCAAATATAACAAATCATTTTGCGCATTATGAGAAACAATACTCAAAATCAAAAGATACATTTATTTTAAGATCTGTAATGTATTTTTACCTACTGCGGATAAATAATTAAAACATTTATTTAACTTTATCTACTCATTTATTTGTTTTACTTCAATTGAAATCAATACAGTACAAAAATGGTATCTATAAATGACCGCTAATATTTACTTAAGCTTTATGAAGATTTATCAATTAAACTAAAATAACTAAAGTCTAAAATATTTGCTTTGTTATTATTTACTGCAGATAAGTTATATATATTAATTACATGCTTCTAATCATTTATTTTATTAGTATGGTTTAAACTTTACATCAATAAATTAAATTAAAACACGGTAAATTTATATGTAACTATTCAACATTAATTATCATTTATAAATGTAAATTTTGAGAGTTTCGCTTCTTTATTTTCTTCTGAAAATGCAAAAGCATTCAAATATGTTTTACGCTTCATGTTTTTAAATAATGGTTTCATAATTTTTGAATTTTGACATCGTTGGTGGTTCAGATGGCAAATGTCTTAACTAACACGTCGTGTCTCGTATTTGATTCTCAAAAGTTTTAAATTTTCTAATTAAATATAATTTTGTATTTAAACTCTACACTTACAATTGTCTCCCTTATTCATCATCGATGAAATTTGTAATTTAATAAATAATTAACCCATTTTTTGTTGCTGATTGCTTTTGAACCTTTAAATACTTCATCCGAGCTTTATTATATTTATAATTACACTTGGCTTCCAGTAAGCGTACCACCATTAAGTGTACATGTCTATTAAAGGCACAAAAATATGACTAGTAACTACTCGAAAGTATGCTGTTTTGTACACCAAATCAGTATTAATTTACATTTCAGTAAAAAGAAATTAAATTGCGAATTCTTTAAATGGAAATTGGGTAATTAATTTGTTTAAAGATAAATACTGTATTAATGAGTAATTAATTTGTTTTTTTAAAAATTTGATCTTTAGCCAATGAAATATAGAAAATTTAAACGTGTTATGATAAATCAAATATAATCCTTTGTTCTTCAAACAACAGTATGTCCAAAATTTACTGTAAAATATAGTTTTATTTGTTTTTATTTACTTATAGTTAAATTTTTATTACAACAAATTTTATACTGTAAGCCTGACTCATCAGCATTTCACACACTACCAAATTTCAGGAGCCATCTGTCAATCATTAAAAAACTAAATCATCAGTGATTTGTGACTGCAATATTAATGCTTTAATATGCAGTAAGAATTCGGTTTATTTGACAAAATACAAACATTTATTGTGTAATTTTAATATAAAAAAATAATAATTTTAATATTCTTATTTTTTTATTTCCCATGAATTTATTTTGCCCATTAAGCTCTATTATTATCATTAATTACAGTTACTTTTATTAGTAATTGCTAAATTTAAAATTTACAATCATCTATACTCACAACAGAATCTACGAATAAGTTATGACGCATGACACACAATATTATTATAGGTATAAGTTTTTGTCTTCCATTTTTTATTACAAAATAATTACATATAGATATATATTTATATAACGCCAAGTTATAGCGTTGATCATTTTTTAAACCAGTGTAACAAAATTAAAGTGGAAATAAAGTAGACTTCCACTGATGGTGCTTATAGGAACCAGAGAAACTTACAAAGAAACTGGAATCTACGTTGACTCAACGAGGACTGAGTTTTATTAAAAAGTGAAATTGAAGGTGAATAAAGTGGCAATCTAAGTTTAATTCCAAGCGGAATCAATTAAGAAATATTGATATTTGAGAAACTGATTCAGTTGTGTCTTAGGGGTGATCAGATGCTATATCCATGCAAATTTATCGTAAAATGTATCAAACATTAAAGATTTTTGTTAATAATCCAAAAAATGTAGAAAAAAAAGTCTTCCTAAATTTAAATTGCGTTAGATTTGATGCTGATACGTAATCAATGTAGATTTTGAATATGAATATATGGAAAACGTTCATCATAGATTACGTATTGTAATCTAGATTTTATTGTGAATTTGCACACATCGCTGTAACTCAGTTAGTATGAATTCGACATTCACATCATATACTCGAGTTCAATTTGATCTATTTTTTATATTTTATATCAAAATTGTATTTATTTTTTGTAAAATTATTCATATTAATTGAATATTTGGATTCTATATGTAGACATCACTCCTATTCAAATCATAATTTTGCTTCATTTTAAATTACATTATAAATTCAACCTGAAATCCACCTGCATTCAATATTAAATTGACTTTCTTCCAATTTGAGATCTTTAACTAAAAATTAGTACAAGAATTATTTACATAACTTTCAATTTTCTGCAAAAATTCTATAGTAAATCTATGAGGATCTACTCTATAGCTGATCTAAGCTCAGTCATGGAATTTGTTTATCGTATGTGAATATTTAATTCCATTTGAGATCCACACAGATTGACACTTTACTCATTGTTAATTTAACTTTTTCTATATATATGAGAATTTAGTTATACTTAATAAACATTCATAAAAAATATTTCTACGTAATTATATATATAATAAATAAAAAAATATGTACGTAATTTGTGACATTTGTAAGGATATTCAATGCATCATGTACAAGCACTTCACTTGGTTGTATGTAATTTCTACCTTTTATATATATATATATATATGCATTGTATTATGCTGGGATTGTAATGAATCTTATAAGTGAAATAAAAGTAATTTCAAAAAATAATGAATAAAGCATGTTTTCCAGGAGAATTTAATTAATTTGATTTACATAAAAATGTCTAAGCAGATAAACGAATTTTTATCAACTCATATGACTTCTGAAAATAATTTTTTATCTATTAAATTTTATTATGCTTCAGTGGAATATTTCCATTGTCTTTAGATCTAAAATGTTTTATAATTTGATTTTAATTTAATACTGTAAAAATTGGATTTGAAGATGGCGGCAATATTGTACCGCAACATTATCGAAGTGTTAATTAACGGTGAAGTTTTAATATTTAATATCAATATTTAAATTTGTATTTTATGAGATTTTAAACTTATACCTACATTAATTTTATACGTTACATTAACGTGTTAAAATAGTTTTCTAGAAAACTTGATTTGAGCTTTATTAATGCAACAATATTTTAATATGAATATTGTTTAGGAAAATATGAATTCCATTTTCTTCAGATCAACGAAAGTATTTCAATAAATTTTTAACGTAAGGTCATTTCAGTATTTGCTAACGGAAAAAAGCTTTTAAGTAATAAATTATTTGTCTTTATCAAAGTGTATCTAAATTGTTGTTAAATTGAAAGTGAATGATCTTTTTAAAGTATGTATCACCACATGTTACTTTATCTCATTTTATACCGCGGGTTCCCGTAGGATTTGTAAGCACTTTAGTCAGATAAATATTCAAAACATGTATCAATATTCAAATATCAATATCACTATATGCAAGATTCTAAATAGTCTTAAAACGTGTGGGACTCGTTTATTGCATGTTGTTAAATCTTTTATTGATTCTGAGACATTTTTAAATGAATATTTTTTTATTTGTTCACTTTCATATAGTTATTTGTTGAATAATTTGAATTTTGTAAAATATATTTGAATGAATTTGAAAACATAAATATTATTATGAATTAATATGAAAATATAAATATTGTTAAGTCTTGGTCCGCGAAAGTTAGAAAACCGGCGATAATAATAATAATGGTTCAGGATTTCTAAAGGGAAACAATAGAAAAATTTAAAAGACTTAACGCTTTTAATTTTTAAAGACTAGAGGATTTATGGAAATAAAAATAATACAAATGTTAATGCCTTAGACATAAATATATTGAAAAACTTAAAACTAAGTCTTATATTTGATAGATAACAACGCAGCGAAATGATCTGGTTGGGAAATCTTGTTGATGGTACACTTACAATTCGCAATGTTTTATGAATGGAACTTTGTATGAGGCGGTTCGCCTAAACCACAAAGTGATGGGAAAACACCGTAGTTTTATAAAGACAAAGGTCATTTCTGTGAATGGCAGCAAAAATGAGTTATAGGAAAAAAAGGTTAAAGGAAAAAGAGGAAAATAGTTCAAAGGGATCTGTTGTGGCGGCGGTACGCTCAATCTCACAACTT
>JABFOX010003225.1:0-10534 GCA_022817665.1 Axea sp. ZL-2020
AGAAACAGGTGGTCGCGGAATGGTAAGTCTTCATTTTCAGCAAAAAAAAGCTAACTTAACCTTTTATTCTAAAATCAACCTATGTCGACCTAACGACAGTCCAGAGGGCATTCTAAAGAACAACATCGTTGAAATAGTGGTTTCATACAGATGAATGGGGAGAAACAAAGAAAAATAATGATTTTGATTAAGTAAGTTTTCGAAATAACATATCGAAAGTCTAGAACGTTGACTTGCTTTAATTTCGAATTTGAGCGGAAAAATATTTCCTGCAACTTTAAAAGAATAAATTGTAAAGATTTTGATTTATGGTGAATACAGACGAAATACCGAAAATGTTGTTATTTTGTATTCTGAGCGTTTTCCAAATAATGCTCGATCACGTTCTTTTTTTAAACGTTGTTCAAGCTTTCACTATCAATAAAAGTGTACAGCTTTAAAAAAGGAAACACAGAACAACTGTCAGAAAAAAACTAACAATATAGCGGTGCTATATGCTGTTTCCAAAAACCCAAGAAATAGCACAAAATTATAATATTCCGGGAACTTATATTCTTATAATTCTGCATCGTTTTCATTTTCATCCATATTTTACTGCATCAGAAACTTCTTAATGATAGTTTTTATGATGAAACAATATTTTGAAAATGGATATATACATTTTTTTGTACGATATCTGCAACACTTAGCTTTTACTGTTACAGCACCATATGTCAAGAATCCAAAACATATTTTGTCTGTAATAAAAAATGGGAATTTTTATTTGAAATTCAAATTTTAACGTTCTATCCGCTTAAAGCAAAGGAAAAGTGGTCTAATTTCAACTGAAATAAAGGGCCCCTTTAAAAATATTAATTTCTTCTAAAACATTTTTTTTAAATATCTATTTTTCAAGTTATTTTGATATCTTCAGTTACATCAAATACTCTGGATAGAACGACAGAACAGCTCTGATCTCAAGGATTCAGTTTTAATATAAAATGCTAGTTTCAAAGTTATTCAGTTGTTTTAGTTATAAAAACTTAGTTTGGAAGATTTTCAACTCTCCCCTTTTCTTTCTACACCAATCTCCACTCTAGTCAAAACTAACAAACTTTTACCAGAGAGTAAAATCTGAGCAAGTCCTCAGAAATACCACTTACCTAAATATAATGTCCACTATGGTTTCGGAGTTTGATTTTGAAAACATTACAAATAACGACTATCGATTTTATTGAGATCTCTTTGCTTTATTGCAAATATATAAAATAAATACTTGGCATAAATGTATGTATTATTATATGAATAATATATACCAAATAAACATACAAAATATTTACACACGTTCGTATTATAATGTTAAATAATAGAACATTTTCGAAATGATATTGAAAATGTTCAAATAGCGAAAATTTAAATATCAGTATATGAATTTGATATATGAGAAGAAAAAGGTTGATTTTAATACATTATCTGATATATTTAAAAATATATCAAAAAATATAAAACTACCAAATTAAAACATACGTTAACTTCAACATGCTCATCGAAATATATCAATTTTAATATATCAAAATATGTGTAGAAATTCTTTATCTTCTGAGTTAAAAAATTAACTTGTTTAACTGCTTTTCAATGTGCATTATTGTTATTAAAATTCTTTTCTTTTATTTAATTTAATAATTTTTAATGCTATATGTTATATGTTTTTTGTTTTTTATTTTGATTATCTTTTATTTTAAATTATTGAAACTTGCGTAGTTTGCAGACATAGTAAGTATCTATCTTTAAGCTGATCAGACTGAAATGAATATGTTCTGTGTATTAATTTATTAACGAATAAGCATTATTCATTATTTATAGTTTATGTTTATATAAATCGAGTAATTAATAAATTACAATTTCAACTAAAATAACGTATAATAGAAGCAATAATAATAATAGTATTGCAGATATAAATTCAACTTGATCGGCTGTACGTTTCGTCTGAAATATATCGTTCATTGACAACAAATTTCCGTGATTCGATCACGTATCGAACTAGAAGAGATTGAATGAGAACAGCTACATCGGTTAGCAATACAGTTTCTCGACATCAGAACTCTGACAAAAATTTATGATAATGCCCACTAGTGATGCAAATTCATTACAAGCGTTTCATAATCAGAAAAAAATGCGATTTGTGTAGACAGCGACTGCGAAAATTCTCTTTGTCCAAATAATCGTGAAGTTCCTTCAATATGAATATTTGATTATTTATCTCGACGATGCATTTGCATTTAAATGAACCTGTCATTTGTTTAAAGCAACAAAAAATCCTTTGTCGTTTAAAACGATATAACAATTTCTTTTAATCTTTGAACCTTCAAATGTCTTGAATTCGTAAATGAACCGATTGTACTTTTATTAAGAATGTGGAACAACTTTATTAAGTTAATTAATTTATGACAAAAATTTTGATCGTATTCTAATTAAAGTTTGTCTAAATAGAACTCAATACGCTTTTATGAATTTTCATCAAGCATGGTAGTTTTCCAGATAATAGAAGCTTAATTAATACATCAAATATTTTTGAATTATAATGAAATAATTGTTCGCGAATTTTCAAATTGGTTCATAAGAGATTCCCCTCATTTTATTTTGTTATCAATATACATTGTGTTTAGAAATAATTGCAATGAAATTTGGTTTTATCATACAATTAAAATTTACACAAACAAAACTGATTTCACGAAAAATGTATTTTAGCCATGTTTCATAATTTACTTGGAAATGGAAATAATGTGAAAAACTCATAAATATCGTGTATCATCTGAATTGAAATTACATCGTACGAATCTGAAATAATGTTTGTTCGAATGATTTGTTGCAGGTAACAAGTTAATTTGCGACTGTAAGATTGCCTGGATTTGGGGTTTGAGAAACGAAACGAAAAACCAAAAACTGCGAGAGGATTTGCAAGAACTGACTTGCTTCCTTGAGAGCATGAACGTCACTCAGAAATTGCACGACGACGCCGAACGAATTCAGGCCCTTGAGACAGCACGAAATCCAGGTACGAGCTGCCCTTAATTTAACTTATTCCTTCTTCTACAAGTCCACGATTATACCATTCGTTTTGCCATTTGCAGAAAATTTCATTAGCGAGCATCTCAAGAACCACCCCGACGATGGCTCTTATATGGATGACCCGGCCGATTATTATGATTATAATGACGAATTGGAGAACAGACATCATCATTCTGAAGAACGACAAGCAAAGGTATGTAAAACAACTTAACATGTCTAGCTTTTAATTTGTAACTACAAGATAAGAAATTTTCGTGATTAAACACAAAATGTCTGAGAAATTAATACTTTTACTACTTAAAATTTTACCATTACACTTGAATTAATATAAATTACCATGAGATAAATATATAAAGAATATAAAATATAAACAGTTTATATCAAATATTTATTTATAAACGTATGAATTTTTCAAAAATATTTTAAATATTTTTAAAGTTAAAATTATAAATATTATTAATAATAAATATTATTAATAAAGTTATAATTATAAATATAAATTAATTTTTAATTACTCTCGAATCTTTCAAAGTGCATTTACTTCACAAATTAAAAAAATACCATGTTTTGTATTAAGTTTTGTGCAAAACGATCGTTTTTGATTTTTAAATGATGGATGAAACAATATTAAAATGTATATATGAAAACTGAATAATCAAAATATCCCCCCCTGGCTGGGGGGTGATAATACATGATAATTACCAAATGTTCTTATTCAAAAATTTATATAGGCATTAATAAAAAATACAATATTTTAAAATTACTCTATTATTTTTCAATATTTTGACACCTAAATTAAAAATACAAAATAAACCGTATTGATTTCGCTCACATTTTATAAACTTGTATTTTATTTTCGACTTGGTAATTTATTATTTGTCTGTTAAAATAAAAAATTCTACTTTTTATTGTAAACAATTAATACTTGCAAAGTGTAAAATATCCCAAAACTAAAATGTATTACAAACGAAGAAATGAACAGAGTAGAACAGTCAAGAAATCAGCTAATTAATTTATAAAGGATGAGAAATTATAATACTTGGTTATTTCACAGTACTTTTTGTTTTCAATAAAAATTTGTAAATAAAGTAAGATTTTATAAAATGAATTAATTTTTAAATACAGTAATCAAGCATAATTACTGTATAAAAAAATGAATGTTATTGTTTTATATTTTTTTTTGTAATTTATTTATCTAATAAAATAGAAATTATATAAAATATGCTAAAACTTCATAATAAATTTTCACTTGTTCAACAGCTATTAAATAATAATTCTGATTTTAACAAATTGATTTTTTGAATAACATTTTAACCCTTTATTATTTTAATCATTCTTTTGTTGGAATTATTAGTTTTAATAAATATAAGAATTAATATTTCTAATAAATATAAGAATAATTTTTGTTGTACAATTCTACAAATATAACTACTATATCTTCAATCGATTACTAAATAATTAACACAGAAAGAAGAACTTGACAAGACAAATAACTATGCACGTAATAATGTTAATTAGACGTTGAAACTAGAATCTCAAGAAACTTTATACACAAAACATGAGTAACTATAATTGCTTAAAACGCCTGCAAACTTCGAGCCTCTAGAGATAAAGTTCATTTTGAGCGCGATGAAAAACGTTCGTGGAGAAAAGACGGACTTAATTTTTCATTTCGCCTACGGGAATTTGATTATTATTTTTCAACATCAACGAACAAATAAAAATAAAAAAATGCAAAACGTCAGTTAAATCAACAAACATATTATTATAACAAATTAACGCAGGTTTGTTTCATTCTATCAATTCGTCCTCATTTGCCAGGGATGCGACTCAATTTATCAAATATAAAACACAGTTAACACAAACTGTCACAAAGTTCAATTTATTCGACATTTTCGTTGTCCATTACAACCGTGTGTTACTGGAATTATTTTATTATTACATAAATTAAATAAAGCATACAACTTTTACTTTGTGATGAAAATAGATCACGCTTGAACCATCGGAATAAATAATAAAAGATAATTTGTCGCAAATAACGTGTGGTCTTTGATAGATATGTTTTTGGATCATTTTTCTACGAAACAATACATGTACAATTCATGTACGATTGATTAAGCGGTCTTAGTCGTAATGTATTTTTTGTAACGATTTATGAAAGCTTTTAGAGACTAAACTTGCAATCTTATCAAAACCATCCAATACATATTTTCTTCATATTAAAAAAACTTATGCATTTTTTATTGCCAAAACGATTGGTTTCGTTTTATTATAAAAAATTACCAAAACAGCTAATATCTTAATTTATAACTTTTTTTCTGTTTTTCTACACAATTGTTTGTAAAATATGATTTTGATTGAAATATTTTAATTCTATTAGTAAAAATTTCATTATTTACCTAATTTTCATACACAGAATCGTAATGTAGATACAAAAATGTACGTAAAATGTTTAAAAATGTATTATTTTACGCTAATCATTATTCATATCAATATTAGTACATAACTGTTATAATGTAAAATCATGTAAATTTTCAATTTAGCACTAATTTCTATTTTAGCTTAATTAGTAATAACAATACTTAAGTTCAATTTAACATATAATATAATTATTCATAGTATTAATTTAAACATTACAATTTAAATAAAATAATGGTATCATTCATTACATCAACTATGTACGCAATTTTGGTGTTTTCCGTGTATTTTCATTTCATAACATTATTATTTTTGTATTCATTAAACGTGTAAATATAATAGATAAATTAATATTATAAAATTAAAATTATGCATTACACAATATGTATACAAGCAAAGCATAATTTTGTTGAATTAATAATAGTTTGGTTAACCCTATAGCACCAAACACATAACCCATATTAAATGTATAAACGTAATATTTATAAAGTTATACTACACCTAATATACGAAAAAGAATCACAAGCCACTTACATAATAAATACTACTAAATTAAATTAGTAAAATATTTATTCTAAATAACTGCAATTTTATTATTTTAAAAATATTGAGTAAGTGTGAAATTGTAAACAAAATAAAAATCAATCCATTTTAATTATAAATAATAATTATTAATGGAATCAAATTGTTTATACATTTGCTAATTATTATTATTATTATTTGTTGCTTTCAAGAATATCAATTAAGAGAAAGATAGATAATGTAACTAAAATAACTTACAAATAGCTCTAAGAAAAAGCAAGCAATTAAAATTAGAATCACTTTTTATTAGTCTTATTTTATATTAAATGTTTTAATTATTTTATTATTTATCATTTTTATTTATAAAATTACTGTAGCTTTTTTGTTTTGATAATTTTTAATTTATATTTAAAAAAGCAAAAATAGTTTAAATCATAAAACGTTATTACATATCAATAAATAGACATCTCTGCTTAGAGAGAGATAGAACGAGAGTTTGATTCTTCGTGAAAATTCGTTAATAATAAATACATTATTGATAATGAATTATAATTCATGAGTATAGTATAACGTAAGACAATATATAAATACATAAATAATATAAAAAAGCTTAGGAATAAATCAAATTAAAATACAATTATAAAAAGAATAATATAATAATAATAAAATAAAATAATATCTAGCTAACTTAACTAATTAACTCGTTTATAAGTTGCTCTATTCAACAGTACCTAATTAAATGTCCATCCAAAGATTCTTGACAAGAAAGATATACTCCAGTTATATAATTCAATATCAAAATTTAGAAAATTATACTTAAATTACACAACTTTGAATTGAAAGCCATTGTGATTTATATTATAAAACTGCAAATTTGCGTTGCATATATATAAGCAATAAATATAAACACGATTTCTTCGGGAATGCAAAATCACTTGAAAAAGAGCCCTTCTTGACCTCGTCGTGCACTTTTGACCCGAATCCCTCTTCCAACTCAATTTATCAACATCAAAATAAATAACACGTACATCTTACCGTTGTTTGCAGGTCCAGATCATGAACGGTAAGATGGGTTATCTGAAGCACCTGTTCGAGTTGAAACCAGAGGATTTACCTTGCCCAGAGCCTTCGAGGGAAGATCTTATGGCATCGGAACAGCCATCAGGCCGGCACGCGAACTCTGCAGTCGGCTCTAGCTCCATATTTTCGTCGCTGTCTTCGGGGAAGATACTTTGCGCCAGTCAGTCTGTTCTCGCCGTATCCCTCGTCGCTGCGTACCGAATCTTCACGTAGAAAACAGGATGCGAATGTGAAAAAATGAATCACTCATTGAACGGCGCAATTCATGTTCACTGAACGAAGGCAACGTAAATTTACAGTCGGGTACTGTAACTTTGCAATTTACGAAGCTCATCACTGCAATCTTATATTTTGCAAATTTACAGCAAAATTTTGCAATTTTATTTTTAATTCCTATAAATTCCTATAAACTCTAATTTTAAGTTTATTTTCAACATTGTTTTGCGTTATTTATTATTGTAAATTAACAAATTTATATATCGGTATAAATTTAAAATTTAATATACATCGCATTATCCTTACACATTTTTAATATCGAAATATTCCATTGATATAATTAATATTTTACTTTAAATTACAATGAAATATTTGCATTTTAACGATCAAGTTTAGTCATTACTGTAATAATCGTAATTATTCTTCATTACTTTATGGTATTCGTTATTAATAAATATAAATTAGTAATTTTACAGTATTCTTTTTACAGTGAAACACGATAATGCACAATTTGCATCTTCGACATAGATCTCGCGATCGATAGTAAAGAAATATTTCTATCATGTTGTCATAGATGTTTATATTCATAAGTAACCATCAGACAACGAAACATTTTATTTTTGTGGTACTTTCGTTACTAAATTATGCTATTGGTCATCGAGAAACGAACGACTTTTTTTAATTTTTTAAACACAAATATTTTTAACGTAAATATTCAAATGAATACGAATATGACAAATTTATTTAAAAAACGTTATAAGACGTTACACATTTATAAAATATTTTATTGTATATTAAGAAACTATACGTTTTAATTAAATGTCAGGATTGGACTGTAACGACTATTTTTAAACGTTAAAAGTGGCATAAAACAAAATTAAACATTTCCCGCTATTTCTTAACAAAACAATAAAATATTTAAAATGACCAACTTCAATTTGTTTAAAAATATAGAAATACAGTTTTAAAATTCCACTTGTAATGTGTTTTGTTACTATAATTGAACTGAATTATAAATGTCTTTTGTATGTTACACGACTTTTTATATTTAAATTAAAATTCACCAGATAAATTTAAAGTAATAAATTAATTTTTAATGCAGTAAATTATCAAAGTTGAAAGCGCATATCAGAACTTTGTTTCAGTTATTTCGCTTAGCATAGAATAAATAATTATATATTTTCCTTACTTATAATTTTATTGAAAAACTAAATATACCAATTTATGTGAAAACGAATTGTAGTGTGAGAATAAAATATTTACAATTTAATCCTCGTTCAAATTCTGTATATATAAATCTTACAAATTTTTAAATTTGGATTATTTGTTTCTTATATTAGCATAGGCAAATGTCAACTTGTATTTCAAAATTATGCTAACATAAAACGAAAATTTAATAATAACAGTAAACCATATTCTGTTGATAGCAAATTACTAATAATTACTATACATGAATTAATACTGAATCTGTTAAATGATTCATTTTGTCAAAAACAAAGACTATGCATTTAATGTATTATAATTAACAAATAATCCTGTTAATATACATTAATACAAATCAATGTCTCAATCACAAGAAACAGAGTACTTATTCAACGTATATTGCAAACTATACTTACATATAAAAATCGATAATGTTTATGTGAATATAATATTTCATGTAAATGCAATATTATCATTTGTAACATATTGTAAAATTACAATATATACCGTTAAAAATAATTCAAAGTTGTCTGAAATCAATACGATAAATAAATAATAATGTTTTATTGATTTAAGTGACCGTACTTCTTTTGAAGTTTAAACGGTTTATAAATGGTTTGATTTATTTATATATAACTTTCCGTGTCGACTAAGCAGAACAGAAATTTTAATAATAAAAGTTGCTCGCGAGTTTGGGCAATTTTGATCGATATTATGAATTCCATGTTTCATTCTAGCATAACTTAAAACATATATTTCAAAATTATAACGGAACATCCTATCCATGTGACGTGATAAGATTCTGAAACATTCCATTTACGTAAAAATACTTAAACGAAAAGGAAATTTCGTTTTTAAGGAGAACAATGAAACTTAGAATAATCACGTAAATATGCGATTCGCAATTTGATACAATTCCCTGTTTTATAAACAGCACATACGAATTTATATAAATATTATATAATCCTTTTTTTTTTTAATCAATTTATACCGAACTTTTGATACGTTTTCTAACACAAATTTTTAACGCAAAAGATCGTTCGTTTTCTTTGATGACATATGTTCAACTCACTCAAATGTGTTCTCAAAATTATTAAACTAACGAGAACTGAAATAAAAACCGTATCTTCATAAAATCTCAGTATTTTTCGCATTTCCACGTTATACATAATTTAACACTCATCTCACGACTGACTATCGATTTTTCACTGTTTTCACATTTTTATATCGTTTTTTATAACAATGTATGCTATAAACCCCCCCTCCATATTGAGTTTTTTAAGATTAGAGGATTCTACTAACACTGAAAAAATTCTTTTGAAGTGTAAATGAAAACTGTCGAATTATTGAAGGATTTTCGTTCTGCCGACGTATCAAAAGAAAATTCTCTATTCATTTAACATTTTCTTTACACTTTCAATGAGAACTTTTAAAAGCGAACATTCAGTTTATCGATGAAAAAGAATTAAAAAAGAGATAAAGATGTTTATAGATACGTAACTTTACACAAAAGTAAAAATTCATTCGATTTTTAAACGTCGTTGTATTATATATACCAAATGACAAAACGCTTTGTGACTTTCACTATCTTATGAGTGCCATTTTAGAAATAATTTGTTATTTATAATAATTTATGTCAAGTTTTACTTTAAAATATTCATTGCACTTAGATGTAATTTCTTCAACAATCTGTATTTATTAATTTATTCGACTTTAAAACTTTGCATTAAAATTTTATTATACTCTTGTAATTAATCCTTTATTAACCATTATTAATATATCACCTAATTAAAAATGAAATAAATATTTCATGGCAAAGTTTGAATTTTTAAATTTGAAATTAATTACAAGAGATTAATAAAGAAAGAAAAAGAATCAGCTTGCAGAAATGATTAATTGACAAACTTGAACTAATTCGTGAACGAAGAATATTCCTAATTGCGAATATTCCCCGTGCGCTGTTTGTTTATAAATTATATTGTAAATGCCACAGTTAAGACGAACTCAATTTTAGCCTTGGAAATTATCTCATGTTTAACGACATGCT
>JABFOX010003226.1:0-10532 GCA_022817665.1 Axea sp. ZL-2020
TTGATCGGATGAAAACATTCTATACACCCACACGCGTGCGCGAGCACATAAAATGATATTAATGATTGTACATATAATTGTCTCAAATAAGTGAGAAATCTTATATATAATAAGGTACGTTTATTTTAACAATGACAAATAAGATAGAATATATAAAAATCAAATTATAATAAATTTATTTTGTCTAAATTTCAATATAAACAATTTTTCAATTGTATTACTATCATTTAAATGATATGAAAAGTTGTATCGCACAAAATTAAAATAACGCGTCTACACATCTATTTAAATAGAATTATTGTAAATGAGAAGAATTAAACGTTTTAGCTCGTGTGTATATATAAATGAACCAATTTCTGTAGAAAATTTTATCAATTTCAAATTTAACAAAACAAGATTGACCAGGACATTCTCTGTCAAAAATATCGTCATTTATTCAAACTTACAGGACTAATAATAAAATAGTACAATTTTTCCAAATCAAAAATAAAATGAAAAAAAAGAAAGGTACAAGAATTGAAATTAGTTCTGCAATTTGTGATTGCATTTATAAAAGAGACTCAAATCCAAATATACGTATTAAGTACAAAAGTTTGTAGTATTCATTGTGCGTGCTCTTATAATTACTCGTGCTATTAAATTTTGTCAGACTATTTCGAATTTGAATTCTAATTTGAAACTCTCCTCGTTAAACGATAAAGATATCCTTTAATCTATTCATTACACCAAACGCATTCGTCTATTAAATTCTGATTCCAAACACTCCTTTATGAATTCATCAAAGACTAATTCCTACATACTCTGTTGTACAAAACAATTTTTTATACCAACAATTATTTTTAATAATAAAACGTATAATATATTAATATAAATATACGAGAGAAATTGTGAATTCTCGATAATTTGTCAATCATTTTTTGCATTGTGAATTTACACGGAGGGTTTAACGAATTTTTGATTATTATTATTATATCTGTATTTAGATTCCATGATACATTTGAACCCATGTTAATATCAATTGAAATTTGTTTACTCTATTTTTATCAAACGTGTTTACCAAGCGAGTTTTTTTGTTGTCTTCATATTCTATTCTTGTTCAAATTAATTGTTAATTGGTATGGTGGTGATAAAAGAACAAAACCCATTAAAAGATGTTTACACGTGGGGATATATTTAGATTATCAATATAATCATGTAATCTACAAATAGAAATTGAATTAAATAATTGAACTAAGTCAAACTTCTATTTAACAGAAAATATTTCAAAATTCTTCTCATGTTAGTATAAAATTCGAAATTATTCTGCATAAGTGGAATTTAACCAATTCCATTCCAGTTTCCAACGAGATTATCAAGAAAATTGACATTTTTAATACTGTCGATAAATTTAAATCTGTTGTGCACTGCATTAAATTTGCATTTGTGTAAATTTATCATATTATTATTACCAAATACCTCCATAATTTCAACGTTATAACGATGAATAGATAAAATAATCCTTGTTGTAATTTACTGCGAATACTATTGCATGTTACCACATTGCTGTGGTTTTAACATTTTTCCTCCGAATTCTGTTTTAAATAATATTTGAACGTGTATATTTTATTTCGGTAAGGGCTATGAATGCATTCATTTGTTTAAGTTCGAAGAGTGCACGATTTATAAAATTGGATTTATTTCTTCAATTTTTTCTACTGTCAATAAGTTCATCACAGAAAACCTAAGATAGGGTGCTCGAAAGTTCTGCAAGCGTCATTTGTCACTTGACTATGGTTAAAGTTACATCTATATCCATCACACAGATGATTGTGTTGAAAAATAAAATTTTTTAGTGTTTTGTATTTCTCTCTTTTTCTAAAGAATTATTGAACGCCTCTCAAATCAGCTGTGCCAAGTTATTTTTGGAACGGTGTCAAATTCATATACGTGTTTTGTTTGTGGTTCGAGCATTTTGCGGAATTTAAAAGAAATAAATGTAACCATTACATTACCTAGTGTTAATTAAATTCCTCCTCCACTGACAACTAGGCACTTTGTTTTGCGTTGTGGTAGCAATTTTATTTTTCATTCAAGCAAATTTAAATAAAACATTTAAATCTTCCACGTCCATGTTTAAGTCTTCTTCGTTCATATTAAAAATATTTTTTCAGTCACTGAGAAAAATAGAAAAAAAAAAAATACAATTCCATATAACGAAACACAAATTAATAGCTCTCCAGCAAAATGTCTCTTTCTTAAAAAAGACTCCATTAAGTGCTAAAATTTATGATTCTTCTAAACAGTAAATTTTGATCGAAATGGAACTTTGCTCCAAAATTATGAGAAGTATGACGTTTAGTTTCGAAGGGAAAGATGAATTCAGTGACTTCGATCGATTTAGTGACTTTTTAAAAACTATTAGATCACTTTTATTGGCTTGCGAGGGAGTTTTTCTATTAACTAAATTCAAATTTATTGTTAAATACTGTGAACGGATTTAGCGATTAAACATTCTGAACATAAAACATTATATAAAGGAACTGCAATTATTGGACAATATAAAAATTGTTTTTATTATTCTCAATTATTTCATCAGTGTTCAACCATTGAAGTTTAATTATATATTCTTCTCCGACAAAAGAAACAGTTTTTCTATTTTACAATTCTGCTATCAATTTGTCGACTGATGAACGCTAACCTGATTTCAGAAGCTTGACTTCTTCCAACAAATTGTCTCTGTCAATTTTAATGGCTTCCATCTCTTGCAAAAACCGCTGGACGGTAACGTCCTGAGCCGATCACTCTCCATAATGTGCCTCATGCTAGTGTTTCTTCGAATATTTTCTGTAAATAATTTATCTAATCAGTTAGTGTTCTTAAGTCCAGTTAAATAATTTTTGCAATTACATTACTCTCAAGCGTTCATTTTTCATCCATTCTTTCCATATCTCTTTAGTTGCATTTTTACCCTCGATATTAATATTATATGTTTCGTTTATTCAATCTACAACGAGTTATTATATAATCAACAAATACTAAATAAATAAATTGTAATAATTAAATCATAATAAACATATGGTGAATAAACATAAACTTCTATTTATTTTGATATTAATTATAGGAAGTAAACTAAAATCCCTCAGTTTTTATTTATATATTTATGTTTCTTCAATAATTAAAAAATTAAATATTGGAAAAGATTAAATTATTAATAGTCAATATGATTATAGTCATTTTAAAATATACAGAATAATTATTTTTTGTGTAATAATTTTCAGATTTTTCCCTTGTATTCCTCTCTCTTTCTATTTTTAACTGTTACTATAAATTATTTGATACATTTTATAAATTATTAATTTATAACAGAATTATGTGTATTAATTTGAATGAGAGATCGTAAATTTGTCTTGCAAAAACGTAATTCTATATGCATTATCTGTTAACAGCAAAATTAAACCTTTTATGTCAAATTCCCCCATATATTTTGTCACTATTCTATGTTTAAAAATAATTTTCGTATTAATATTTTGTGTATTTTGGAATTGAATACAAAATTTTAAATTAGTTTCAAAATTATACTGAATACTCAAATTCGGCCAAAAGTTGGAAAATACTGAGTTAATTAATTTCTGCGTTAATAATATGTAGAATTTTAATTTAAATGAACACTTTATAAGAATCAAATGAAATGTTCAAAATAACAGACTTGTCTTTCAGTATAAAATTCCATTTAAACTTCCTCTAAATTTTAGTAAATTTACTCAGGCTTGTGAAATATAAATATAACTGATACAATGTCGATTCATCTTCAAATTTGTATTAATTAACACAGTGCCAACATTTTTCTTCTGAACTCAACATTTTCATTACGATTATATCATAATATTAATTAAAGTTTTTTGCTATCTGAAAACATTTTATGTTAAATCATTTCCAAATATGATATTCCCACCATCCAAGGTAACTGTGTT
Source organism: Axea sp. ZL-2020 (assembly GCA_022817665.1). Lineage (NCBI taxonomy): Eukaryota > Metazoa > Arthropoda > Insecta > Hymenoptera > Scelionidae > Axea > Axea sp. ZL-2020. The sequence goes on from JABFOX010003226.1 coordinate 3,951, forward strand.
TATACAAAAGATTAAAGACTTTTTGCTATTTATAAGAAAAGATAAAGTTATACTTTTAAACTCAAAATACGATGCTACAAATTTAACACGTTATAAACCTATTTGTAGAGAAGTAAAAAATAAATATAAATAAATAATAAATAAAATGATTAAATAAGACTAATTATTTATATAAATCATTAAAATATAAAGTTATTGAGTTATATATAATTAAGTCGAATGTCACCTAAACGAAATTGCTATATTAAATCTAAATTATTTATAAATTCAAATATTTTATTAACGTAAATTTATAAACTATTCTTCTAATAAGTTGTATCTTGTAATGCATCGCTGAATGAATCTCTATTTAAATCTGACTAATGAAAAAAAATAAAGCAGTTTGCAAAAACATTTATAATTTTAAATCCGTTCATAAAACTGTATGAATTTGTTCGTATTTTATGAAGAGTAGTATTACTGTTTCTTCATAATTCATATATCTTCAAAAATGTTTTATATTTACTTGAATAGAATTCTCAATAACTTAAAAGTTGACAAAATCTCTTTTAGATAAGTTCTTTCACGTACTTCTGAATTTAACAAACGTATTGTACGATACAAAAGAATTTTCAAAAGAAAAATTATGAAGTCTTAATCTTGAAAAATACGAGACTGAAATTTCTTTAATATAAATGTATTTTCATTGATTACATTCGTACATTCATTGATAACATTTTGTTGACACAATAGAATTATCTTTTTTATATTCATTGGGTTCTTCAAATTTTTGGATTACAGAACTTTTTAATTTATTATTACACCACATAGAAAATCTAGATTTGCTTTAAACAGATCTAATAAAACTTATTATAACTGAAATTCTAAACAATTTTGCAAACAATTTGAACAAATTTTTCTCTAAGAGTGGTATTTTGGTTGTTGTGCATTACATAAATGGGAAATAAACATTGATTCCGAATACATTGTAAAAAATGTAAATTTAGGTGCTGGTTTACGTTATGTGTGGTGGAAAAATACATTTGTAACGTAATAATATAGTCAAGATATATTAATACATTGCATGCAACGAAATGTTCTGCACTAAATTCTAAAAACTTTGATTTTTTTAAGCCAATGTAAATAAAATACACTTTCGAGTGTATTTTAGCTTATATTTTTAATTCCTACCGCCAATGCCACAGTAGTAGCAAAATAAATGAAGATGCCACGTTTTTGAGTTGTAGAAATTCGGCAGCTGATTGAAATGCTGTTTATAATAGTATGATTGAAATATGAAATTAAAAATTAGTTATTAAATTCTTACTCTGAATAATTTTTTTTTCATAACAACTAAATATTAGCTCAAAACTTTAATACAGAATGTAAAATTCATTAAATTTTGCAACAACTGTATTACATATTGTGCAATGAAATTTCGCAATTTTTGTATAGTGCAACAGCAGAAAAAATATGTCTTAATATAATACGTTCAATTTAATGGTGTAAAACAAAGTTTATTTTATGATTAATGAATGAACCTATCAGTGATCCAGAAAGGATACTTCTTTAAATTTCTTAGCCTTTCTCTTTTGCTATAATTGCAATAAATGGTAATTTGAGATTATAACAAACTTTTGATTAAAATATAATATGTAAGAAATAATCAGATAAGCATAATATTTTACGTATGAATTTCCAGTAAAAAACAGGGATTTCCATTTCAGTTTTAAAGCTGTCTCTCACCCCATCCACTGGGGGTGGAGCTGAAAGTAAAGATTGTTTTCATTAGGTAGGCTAGTACAAACAAACAAATATTTTTGATGAGAGACATAATCTACCAGATATTTCGTTGTTTCAAGCTAAATAATGACCCTTTGTATTTTTCTATATAATATCATTTCATTTTATTAACTTTTTAATCACGACCCATCCAACATAAAAAAATTATGCATTATTTTTTTTTTTCAAATGATCAATTTGACATAAATATTATTTAAATACACATAAATATTAAATATATATATACTCTTTTAATTAAACATGTAAAGTCTTTGAATAAAAATGTTTATAATACAATATTTAAACAAATTATTTAACAAGTACCAAATAAATATTCTTGTAGAAAACAAATTAGTTTATTCTCATCCTAATTATTAATTTAACTAGCATTTTATATATCGACACTGTATATTAGTACTTTTAATGTATCATATTTTTGTAAGAAAAAATATTGATCAAAGCATTACATAAGTTTGAATTATTACAGGTTTTATTCATAATAATGAACGTTGTGAAAAATAATGTCCGCAGAGAATAATGAAAAAATGAGAGAAATTCATCGAGTCTGTGTGCTAAATCTTAATCCTGATAGTTTTTCCTACTGTTTCATACGTTTTCGGATTTCGTGTAAAATCTGGAAAATGAATATTCCGTCTCATTAAGAAGATGTCTCAAACCAATTGAAATAGATAATAACTAACATTTTCACACTTAGGTGAAATGTTTTAGACATTTTTCGTTCTTTATCGATTTTAGTCAATAAGTAATAAATGGCATACGAAAAAATATGAGAATATATGAAACCGTATGAAAAAGTTCGGAAAAGATTTAAAGTTATTTTCGCAAAATATTAAAAAAAAATACTAGTAATGTTCGAATTACACCGTTTAAAGTTAAACAAATAATCACTTTGCAACTAATGATGTACAATAATAAAAAAAAAAGTGTACATCAGTTCCATTCTATTTTATTTATAACATGATAATATATCCATCAATTCTCGTATTCTTTTACAATATTTCTGATGTTCATATAGTTTGTTTGATTGGAAATAATATATATCATAAATACAGATTTCAGTTGGAAAAATACGAAAAATGATTGAAACTGAAATTTTGTACATCTTCCACAAATTTTTCGATTATGTGGTTATGTTTTTTGAACTGTTTATTTATATTATATTAATATATATGTTATATACAATATATTATATAATATATATAAATTTAAGAATAAAATGAACCGGTCCAAAAAATGTAACTAATATGTACATACATTTGTTTTGAATTAAAATATATAATCAAAAAATAAATTAGCTAAATATTCATTAATAAAATTTTACGAATAAATAATTACTTATTAATAAAATTATATAAAAAATATGTTCGGTTTTTAAATTATAGGATGTGGTTGGTACACATATAAGTGTACAATGCTTTAAACAAGAATTACACTCTTGAAATTTTCATATAATAATTGAGCTAATAAATAATTAATAAATACGTTATTGTATAGGTCATATATTTATGCAAGCTTCAATATAAAAATTATATTTCGAGCATGTGTAATATTTTTAAATTATTCGCAGCATTTCACTATATTATTGGGAAATTTTCAAACATGGACTATAGCGCACTGAAACCTGTTGAACGTTCATAACTAAAAGTGGCCATCTCTGATATAGAACTTCAAGATTCTATGTACTTTTACAATACGATATGAAAATATTTCCAGAAGAGTAGAAGGAAATAAAGAGCACAAATTATCATGTTTTAATTTCTACCAGTCAAGCGTAGAATCATTTATTTAACATCAGCAATTAATATCAATATGCAAATACTATATTAATATAAATTTGACTGTTTTGCAAAAACCTCTATCTTTGAACACGAACTGTTTTTGTTATTTCTATCCAATATATTATACATAAATTGAAAATTATTTATATTATTTCCGAATGTTGTCTATCTAAACTAAGTCAGGTTTCAATAAAAATTAGAATTTACAATCAATCAGAACACAATTTTAATCCTTGAACTTAACTTAAATTTTCAAATTTAACTTCATCTTTCTAGTTTCAATTTATCATTTCAGTTTCGATTAAGTTTTTATTTTAGAATATAGAATTTATGTTTCTAAGTCATTAATCATTATAAATAGATTTATTACTAAAAGTTAACGTACATACATACGTCAGCATACGTTCAAATATCGACGGTCTTACTCTAAATTACAATACTTTTCACATTACTCAACCAGGTTATATCAAATTTTGTAGAAAATTTCAAGTTATTTTCAAAGTCATTTATTTGTCCGTAACTAATACAAATACTGCGAATTAAATCTGACTATTTAATAACATAAAGATTTGATTTTATATTTTTTTACTCGACATTGTAACAGAAATTTGTTATAATAAAAAATATATTATATTTGTTATATAAATTCTGTGTATCGTAATTTGTTTAAAAATATTTACCAAACTTCTATATATATATATATACTTCAATAATATATTCTATACATTTATATATATAGTGCGGTTTATAATTAGTTATTCATGTATGAATAAATACCTCACATAGAATAATTTTATATCTTTCAAATTTCTACAATTTCTTTCAATTCGATGAACGTCATTTTAGGTAGTTGTAAATAAACTGACAAGACATATTTTAGAGGTGGAAGAATACAATTACAATATAAATGCTTTGTGCAAAAAGTCCATAGAGCAAGTACTAAAAAATACTTTCTTGCAAAATTTGGCATTATCCATGAATGTTGATTTTATACGTTCTAATGTTTCTCTAAAATTTCGTTCAAGAATTGTAAGATCATACTACAGTTTTTTGATCAGTATTTATATGAATTCTGTAGTAAACATTTTAACAAAAATTAATGAAATAGTCATGTTTCAGCAAATGTTATTTACTTTCAATTGATCCGTATGAAAATATATTAAGCTTATATTAACATGTGTATTTCTTAGTACAAAAGAAATTTGTAGTACTGTAAACTTTTTAGTTTATGCTAATAGCATAAATATTTATTCTGTATTTAAAAAAAAAAAGGAAGAAAAAAAATAAAAATAAAAATTGTTCAGAAAAATAATTGACAATTCTATTACTCTATTTATACAGCGTTTTACTTTATTCTAGTATAATATTTCTTTTATTTTAGTTTATTTTAACCAAATATTTATAAAAGCAATAAAATCTATAATCTTTGATGCTTTTTTTTTTTATAAATGAAGAATTTAAGTAAATTTCTTGTGTATTGAAAAGAATTCGTTTCTAGCCTTAGATTTTATTTAAATTTCTAAGATAATCGAGCATTTAAGCGTGTTTTTTCATACACTCATTAGTTATAAGATAAATTTCCATTACTTAAATGAATGTTCAATAAATTATAAAATATGTTCGTTCTTGCATTAAAAATGTTACAGTCAAGTTGTATCGAAGTCAAAGCAGAATGTGCAAAACAAAATTAATTAGTAAAAAATTAACAGAAAAGCAAATAATCAACTAAAATAATAAAAACAGAATACTTTATATAAAATAATTGTCTTTCAATTTCAAAGTCATTATACTTCGATTCATTATTGTTTGTAGAGGCTGTTTGACCGAACCTGCATCAGAACTTGAGCATGCGTGGTCTGGCTACATTGAAACTGTTGAACGACTGGTCGTCGCCATCGATGGTAATAATGATCAATTAGGCTTAAATCCCGAAAAAGCCATTAGACAATTGGATAAACGAATCTCGGAGGCCGTAATACTCGCAATAGAAAACAATGTCACACTTGATGAAAAAGTAAGTTTAAATCGAACCTATCAATAATTTTTTTAACTTTTTGACGACAGAGCATTTTCTGTACAAAAAATATTTTTATCATTTAACTTATTCTCTTTCTATTTTTGTTAGCGCTTTTTTAATTTCTTAAGCTTCCTACGAAATGCAATTTCTTGAACACTGCGAAATAGGTAGTTGTTTTAGATGACTTCCACGCAGGATGAAAATCATCGCCCACTAAGTTAAATTTTCATGTTTGGGAACAAGTTTGTTACTCAGAAATCCCAAAACAATGAATTATTACGTTACCACCGAACGGAACCTTGTACGACTCCTCTTGTAATGATTCACTTTGATAAATGGAAAACCTTGATATAGTCAAGCATAGCATCACTCCAATTTAAGTCACAGATTTTAAAATAATATAATTGAAAACATGAAAAAGAAAAACGTAAATGGCTTTAAAGTTTAAACGTGACAGCATACATTTATATCAGAATATACAGTGAATAATTTGCTAAAAATGACACCTGTAAAACAAAGAAAAAGGAACAAATACAAAATTTGGTTGAATAAAAAAAATTGAGGAAAAATTGTACATTTTTTTAATTAAAACGATATCATGTAATATAATTTTAATAGTTTTAAGCAGGATAATTTTAATAATTACAGAAAACATATTTTTAAAATAAACATAAAGATTCTGATTTTGTTTTTCGTGAAAAATAAAAATACAGAGTCGTATTTGAAACAAAATATCATCTTCATTTTAGAAATCAAATATCCTAAATGAAGAGAGGGATGTCTTAAAATAAAGCACTTTTAATGTGATCATTTTACGAATATCCACTCATAAAATAAATTTAATTTTTACCACTAGTTTTAATATTAATATTTATTTGGATGTTATTTACCTAATAAAAACATATGCTAACCATTAAACAAATTCACGTGTTGTTAAAATATTATATTTAATATAGTTAAAAAATATTTTCAATGTTTGTGACAATGTGTAAAATAATTTATTAA
>JABFOX010003227.1:0-10531 GCA_022817665.1 Axea sp. ZL-2020
CGATGGTGGAAGCAGAGATTGACTCTTATTTCGCGCACATCGATGGAAGCAGCGTCTTGAAAAGAAATCTAAGCAATTCCTCATAACACGCAATCCTTTAAGGCAACGCTCGTTCATTTTGTGAAAACGAAAAATTCTACTAACTCGGAAGTTGGTTCAATTATAATTTTCATTGGCGTTGGCTTATTCGGTTATAAATTCGTTTAAGAAACGGTATTAGTACAAACGATGTGCAATGAAGAACAATGCAGCAGCAGTCTTGCGTCTTTTAAAATCGTTATGAATTTGGTAGTTAATTTCTACAATGTTCAGTGACGTAAGCGTGGATTGTAGCGTATTTTAAATGCTTTAATAGTTTGCAACAATTTGATGAAAACAGCGTTGAATTAAACAATGTTATTATTTTTAATTGCAATATTAATCACTTCGGTTTGTTTGTTTGTTTGTTTTTCAATGATGTATTTAAATGAATTACAATTAAAAGCATAGCGCATGACGATTGAAAAACATATCGTGTTTTTTTTTGGCCATGAATTTGCAGAATTGCAAAAACAAATAATATGGTAATTTCAGTTCAAGAATAACTTTTAATTTTATTTCAAAATTAATTCGCGATGGATTGTATGGACTTAAATCAAAGTAGTTAAATAATTTAGAAATATATCTAAAAATTGGTCAAACTTCGTCACAAGGAAATACAAATGTATTATTCACCTTTTAACAGTGATCCTAATTGTCCAGTGATTAGGATAATCACGCGTCTTACGGACAGGTTACGACCACTTTTGGACAGTTTCAATTAATTCGAAATTGTATAATCGATAGATCGGTTCGCTTCAGTTTTGTTAACGTCAAACTGCACGCTTTTATCATTGTGTTAAAAGTGAGTGAATTTTGCAACATTAAAGAATTTGGAAAATATATAATTTATTTATATTTCCAGAAATGATAATGTTTCTATATAATATTGTAAAGATTTCACGTACTTGATTTTTATCATACGTCTTTAATTTCTTAATGAGTTCAGTTTATAATGTGTACAATGCAAATGACTGGAAAATAATTTATTTCGAAATAATCTTCGGACTAATCTTTCGTAGAAAATTGCCTATCTCGACAGCTACGAAGAAAAACAAATATATATATATAATAAAAAGCTTTTTAATTACACAACTTTTTTAATTTACAAATAAGATTCTATATATAAATTAATAACAAAATAAATAACAATTTTTTTTAGAATAAATTTAAATTAATGTTAATAGAAGGTATGAAATAATCGATCCATAAAATTAATCTTAGTAGAAAACTAATCTGGTTTGTCATAACAATGATACGAAACTGATTAGGTCAAACCCAAAAACCATTTAAGAGTTACCTAGACCCAGATCGTACTTTGGTCATTACATGGAAGTAGAATATTCATAAGTAACGTGGCAACCGTTTTAGGTCCTGATTAGCCAACAGTTACAATTTCCTACGTACGAGGATACGCTTGTTATTGGCCCTAAACTGTAATATCGATTTTAACCGACTTCTGAATTACAATATTTCTTATTTATTATTTACAAATGTGACTGTTTGCAGTTCAATAAATAAGACGTTGTATGAAAGCATTAAAGTATGTATAATCGAAATTTATTCAAACATATTTATTCTTCTTTTTTGTTTTCTTTCTTTTAATTTAATAAAAAGGCACTCTGGTTTTCAAGTTTTTCCCCAAAAATGTACATATTCGTACCGCGTGTCACAGAAATAGCCCATTGCTAAAATTTTCCGTAAAAGAATCAACCGAAGGACGTAGACTACACAAAGTCTGAATGACGTTTGCCAGACTGTATCCCGTCTGATTTTTCCACGTGAGATGTTTTTATTACTGAAAGTCTATAAGTGCGGATGAGTACTAAAAATAGCATTCGCGTATATGTCCCATTCGTTTGCTCTCCTCACAATCGTATAAAAAAGTACTTTTTGTGCGTCAACAAATTTTAGATTATATTTACAGTTAGTGAAAGCGAATTACTCCTCGTCCGTCATCAACACTTGTTATACGTTGTACCATAAAAAATGAATTATGATCTTTTACAGTAAAAAATTTGTTTTACGCTTTAAAGAATCATAATTTGTTTTTTATACTTTATCGCATACGACTTTGTTATTTTACAATCATTTTAAGTGTTTTAATTGGACGAATGTTCGTTAAACAAATTTTAAATGCTTATTTAACATTTCTAATTGCACAAATCAAACTTATGAATAATATTAATAAATCATTCTTCACTGAAACCTGATCTCGTGTCATGTGCAATTTTCATGTGCATTCATATTTATTGATTTATTGATCTGTATCGAAGAAAAAAAAACACATGCTACAAACACACGTACATTTTATTCGTTTCATAAAATTCGCGGCTTTGTCTGCTTTGGTATAATTAGGCTTCGCAGATTTGCGTCATTTTGCGTATACGTACAATTATGCTTTAAACAATTAATTTTACCATGTTGTCACTTTTTTTAAGATAAACTATTTCGTAGTAAAAATATACGAAACGTTAAAACAAATGAATGAATTTTTCATGAATTCTGCTACAAGATAAAAAAGTAAATAATTGTATAAAAGCTTTAAAAAATGGTTCAAATAAAGAACAAAGGCACATGTTTACAACGCATTTGCACAAATACACAAAAGATTACAATGTTGTTTCTTATATCAAGGTTTGTTTTTGGTACATTTTAAAACGAATATTTTTCCACAAAATGGGTACTTCGTACATTCGATGTACTTTTTTTTTAATTTACACTCAAATTGTTTATAAGCTTCTGACACGGAACGATTCAACTGTACTGTTGAAATATAATCATTTATAACAATGCAGTCAATATATTAATAAATTCCATTACAGAAAAGTTTAAGCATCCATAAGTATATCCTCTGAAAAACCAAGTTGTTTGTACAACAACGTTGTTGATCGTTGTTTATCCCCGTTTTCAATCAAAATTATTTTACGTCAGTAAGCAATTGTGCTTAAATAACAATTTAATATATTATTTTGCAAAAAGCGTTCCTTTCATTCAGTAAAAGTCCTTCCAACCTGAACTTTGTTTTCTTTTCATGCAAACATTAAAATTGCAATATTTTTAATGCACACTATTGTTTAAATCAACTCTTTACTGTACCATTCGCTTGTTCAAAATCATACTTGCAAAACTAATTTATCGCGAAGTGCAATAAAATACTTTTTATAATGTACACGTGTATCAAACTTCACCCGCCAATCTAAAAAAACTTATCAGACGCGACGAAAAGTGTTGGGCGTGTAAGTTGAATCCTAGTATTGTCAATAAACGGGTATTTAAAACAGAAAGTCCAACGTACAAGAACGTCTAATTTGATACGCCTTTTAGCTGTATCAAACATTTCCATATTTACAATTAAATCGCAACCCAAGCATAAACATTTCCCACGTAAATCACTGGAAATATTTTTCAAGCCGTCTATCTGGATTCGCTCTTCCATTCGCACTCCATCGCTTTCGTTACGTCGACTGTCCCTTTTTTCTTTAAAACAATCGGAAAGTTAATTCAACGTGCATCCAACTTTTCTCCAAGCGTGCCTGAATTTATTTCGTCACAACTCAAGAATACCCTTATCGCCAATGTTCCTCCGTAAAAAATATTCCCAATATTTCGAAATTCGCTTTTCAAATACTGCAAACTTCGAGCTTTATAATGAAGCACTCGAGTATATCAATACAAATTCCGCGCAATAAACAAATACCTTTTTGTTTCACTTCTTTCAAGAATTTCGCTAAATTTCTTTCAAAGCTAGTGCTGTTTATTGTAAATAATTCATTCCCACTCGAGCACACTCACCAGCAGAAATAGAAGCAAAAACCTTCGCTTCGTCTATTTTTGACCGACGAAACAAAAAATAGACAGATCCATTCTTCGTTCTAATTGTCACTTCAAGTACGTAAAGACTAATAATTGCGAAGGCAAAAAGCGAGTCTCATATCTAATTGATACCGTGCAGGCCTTAAAACACTGCAGGTCATTAACGAATGTTGTTATTTCTCGGCATTTGTCAACGGAAGACTACAAACACGTGAAGAGAAGCTGAAGAATTCTTGACATAGTTTTTTCTAAAAATACAATTCTGCTTGAAGAATTGCATTGCTTTATTTTCGGATTTCAGGAGCCCGATAAAAACTTAAAACGGTATCAAAAATGGATTCATCGCCGTTTAATTAAGCCGACGATAATGTCTGGTCGCGAGACTCGTGCGTCCCACACGAATCGTCATGCAAAAGCGACGAAGTGAAATCGATGACGAAAGGAAAGCACCGATTTGAAATGTTAAAATCACTTTTCCCACAATGCACCTAGGTACTCTCGAACCCTGCAAACATAATTGCACAAATACAGTGCAGTGCGTTTGCTTTTTTCATTTCGTATTTCCTTTTAAACGAAAGGAACATTTCCGTTAGTTTTTGTTGAAAATTTCGCAGTTTGAAAATTAATTCGACGGAGCCCAAAGTTGCCATTCGAATGCCGTAACGGCATTATTCCGCACGTTTAAGGGTTGAAAAATGAACGAGTTTTGCGGTGCTTCGGCTCGGTCAAAGATTTAAAAGTCGGATTAATATTGCGAAACTTGTAAGTTCGAAACGAGTGAAAAATTGAAAAACACGGAACGGCTAAATTCGCTCGAGCGTTGGTACGTAACTCTTGTTCGTGACCGTTCGGTGGCGCGCACAGGGGCGTGAAGGATTTCAATGCACAATGTATGTCGCGCTTTTTTACAAAATAACCCGATTTCCCTCTGCGTCGATTGATGGAAAACCGTTGGCGAGTCGAGGGAAAGGTGAAACGAAATAATTCCAATTATGGCAGAATTTACACTTTTAATTGACGAACCGATTTTGCACAACGCGACGATTATTTACAATTTCGAGTTTGCATTAAAAAAAGTCCGTCTCGTTGCGCGGCCCCGAAGCTGGCCTTGCTTTTCAATGTAGATTTTTGAGTCGGCCACTTTTTATTTGATTCAGAACTCCATTCCGTTAGTTTGCGTTTTGAAATCGTAAATGAAATATTTCACGCGTTCGTGAAACAATGAAGTGTTTCACGAAATGCCGTTTCTTAAAAGCAACGGCTCTGCGGGCAACATTGTTCGTTAATTAATTAAGCCTCGACGATTAACGATCAAAAAGTCGAAACCTCGTACATTTGGGATAAAGCGACGTATTTGTTGTTGCTCGATACCGTTACTTTTGTATTTTAACGTTACATAACGGAAGGGTGTGTAAAAAGGAAGTAAACAGTCGTGATAAAGAAATGTTAAACTTTTCAGATTTTGAACTTTTAACGTCGGCGAATCTCAAATTCCTTTCGTTCTCTCGGAGTACGTTTAAAAAGTTATACACTTTTGAGAAATCTTTCCAGCAAACGTAAAGACGCGAAGTATCCTGCAGTGAAAGCATCGGCGCGAAAGGAAAGGGAGGAGAAAAAAATGTTGTATACGTTCGATTCCGTGACTGAAAGAAAAGAGGATAATACGCCCATCCTTTCAGTCGCAACGCCGAAGGTCGATTCGTGTATCCCGCGGATGCCATTGGCTCGGTATTTATAAGCTTTGGCGCGGGATTACAGCCACCGATTTCATCCGTTAATCTGTATGACTGATCCTGCCGAAATGGAACTCGCTAACTGGATTATTCGAAGGCTCCGTCGTTCAGTTATTTCGTTTCAAAATTACACCGCCGGTGCACAGAGGAATATCTTTGAGCACAACTGACAACTTGATGTTTGCTCGATGCTTAAAGACATTAGGATGATTATTCTGGTCATCGTACTTGTGCGTTATGTACGTTGAGCACTGCCGCAATTATGCTCGGAGCATTGAAATTCGGTGCAAATACACACAGCCGAGGAAAAGCAAACAAACCGCTGTGCAGGGAATCTAATTTATTCTGGCGTTTTCGTCCGCCGATGAAGTGATCAAGAGATTATATTGCAGTGCATTATAATGAAATTAAACGGTGTGAGATTTTATGAGAATGCATTTCGAATAATTGACAGGGACGGAACGACGGTTCATTATTTAATTGACATGATACTGACAATGTCTTTGAAGTGAAGGAGAAGTTGTTACGAAACAACTCTGCAACGCCGGATGAACGTTGAACTGCGCAAAGCGACGCGTGGGGAATTATAAATAATGACGGTTTTCTAACGAACGATCAAAAGTGCCTGGTGGAAGGCATCCACCGAGAGGAAAATCCTGACTAAATTCTGCAAAGTATCTCGGCGAAGCAGAAAGATCGCCTAACAAAAATTTACCAAATGTCTCATTCCGAATGCACAAGCGTCCCGAATTTAACGAGTTTCTTGATAAAATTTCGTCTCGATGTATCTCATTCGCGAGTACAAAATATTTCTATCCGTGCAATACAAATGCGCGCTGCGAATGTTGAAGCTTTTACCGCGTGGAAAATGTAATTTCCCAGTCGCTGATACTACAGTAATAAGTGCAATATCGTACTGCAACTGACTAACAACAGTTCCGCGTGTGTCGCGATCGATGGTCAGAACTCAACGAAAATGAAACTTGGACTAAAAATCGGAAATGGCTGACAAAGCTGTATCGCGATACCTTTTCTGCCTACAACCTGAATAATGACTATTCCGATCGTTGATAAGGGCCGTAACTTCGCAAAGTACAGGCTCTTTCGCACACCAGTTCCACGACCAATTTTGTTGCAAAAGTGCTCACACGTTTTTGTGAATGATCGTATATTATATACCCATTGGAACGGTAAATCAAACGAGCACTATTTCGAACAATATGGTGCAAATGAATGTTTAGCCGAGGAGTAATAAATTCAGAAAACAATTTCGGTAATTGCTGATAAGGTAATTTATGATAATGTTCGTATTGAAAATTAAAAAGATTTACCGAACGTAAAACAAAACGTACGAAAAGAGCAAACTGGTTAAGGAAATATAAAATAATCCATCAGATGATTGAAAAGTGGGGACTAATTGTGGATCAAATTTTGCTTTCGGCAGATGCACCTGTTCGAGAAAAAAAGTAACTGTTTTTGTCCTGCTGAAATCATTTGAAAAAAGGATTCGCGGGTTCTGACTCGTGGTGGGCTGTGACAAACACTGTAACGTAACGTGGATTTTCACTAAGGTGCTCACTTGCCAAAGAAAATCTGTTTCAATGATACATTCAACTGTAATTACGAACATGAACATTTATTAGTATCATTAAATGAATGCTTCATCACATTGCACAGCAAATGCAAATAAGCTAATTGACTTATAATCTGGTGTAAAAAAGTGGTAATCGTTCAAGAAAATACCTAATTATGAGCACCACGGTCTTTCGGATAATTCGTCAAGATTCGTGCCATAGGCAATGGTATTTTGTGTGTTCTCGCTGAGAACGTAACTGTTATTAAATAAGTAAATCATAAATGATAACATCCCAAGAGGAAATTACCAGAGTTAACAACTCTATTAGTACGAGCTCAGTATTGACTGCCAATACAGCGCCAACTTAGTAGTAATAGCATTAGCTGTGCATCAAACCGTAGCTACTGCCAATGGTGAATCAATGTAACTGCCACCACGGTGTATAACTTATCCAAACTTTCAAATCAGTATTCGATAAACCGCCAGTTTAGTTTAGTCACTGGACAAAGACCGTTCAAAGTTTAAAATCAGAGTTCGATTCTTATCAAGGGCTTTGTATTTATTTGTTTGTTCTGTCAGCTGAATAATGTATATTACAGTACTTTGAAATTACTGAGTGCAATGCCAGTTTGAGATATATTTCCTAAATTATAGCGTTCGCTTAAAAATTAAAAACAAACAAATATCAGGGCTGTCCAAAAGTTTTGCATTGCTCGCAGATCGCACTGATCAACCAATACTCCAGACAGTATTATCATACAAGTACTGAATTCGTTCCAAGAAACAAACAGTTCGATACAATTTCAAATAAGCACGAAGCAATAAAGGAAATACCGGAAACGATAGTGCGCCAATATTGAACCGAACTTAAAATAGACTTACTGTCGCTACTGAAAATTATATAATTACCAAAATAAGTTTAATTTGATCTGAATGTACTTTTTTTGATCTTTATTAAAATGATGACATTTTGATTCATTAGCATTAAACAATAATTACGTGCTTTGCTCCATTCGCCAACGTTTTTAAAAGCTCTGCCTTCGCAGCAAGAATCGTAACGAATATAGATGATTAATGTAATACAAGATTGATCAATACTTTACTAGCGGGTAGAAGATATTCCCCAAGAAATATTACATTTGTTTTGATTGAATAATGCAAAACAGACTTTTATATCTCTCGCGTGAAACGCATTCAGTTGCAAAGAAATGAATCGCGTTGAAGTGTATTTTATATTATTTGTTTTATTTTATTTATATTAATTATTGAATTAATCACAGACGTTTTGAAAGTGCGATACGGTATTTTTGTTGGAGTATACTTCGTATCACTAAACCAAGCAGAAGTAGAGAAACATTAAGTATCAATGCAATTGCTCTAAGCGACGCGATTAATTTGGTGGTCCAAAAGGTCCGCGTTCGCTTCGTACGCGGTGCACAAAATAAATTGAACTTTCACATCGTGATGATAAATTATCTGTATAATAATTTATGATTATCATTATTATTATATTTATATAATATTGTATATAAGTATAAAAGTTTAATCACTCAATATTTATGTTGTCACGCTCGACTTGAATCTGACTACGTATTCGTAGTAGAAAAACGTTATACGACATTGATTAATGTTGCTCGTGCACCATCTTATAAGCCACACCAATAACTATGAACTTATTGAATTAAACATGCATGTATCATTTTTGTGCAAACATTACACATGTATTACATTATTTGTACAGAAACAAAATATAGCACAGAAATGGTTTCGCACCTGTGAACCAAAGTGTTATTTTTAGAAGCGTATACTTTTAACGCGAAGTCAGTCGAGCACGTGTAACATTGTTTCAAATCGCACTTTAATATCTAAATAATTAATTGAATTTACATCGTTGCAGAGCAATCGTTTCATTAAAATATTCAGTGATCTATTTAAAATTGTCTCGTTAAAATTTTGTTATCGAGCTTGACTCGCTACCTTCTTAATTCACACGGATCAGTGCTTGTTTATGGTTTTGTTTGTTTGCATTTTAATGCACCGTTCAACTTTTAATCGCCATTCATCAGTTGCTTCTTCCACCGTGTTGTTCAAGAAGAGTTTCCCACCGATCGATTTTACAATTCACAAAACCAAATCGCGCTTGTAAAAAATAATTGCTTGTGCTGTAACAGCGAATTTAACTCTGCGCATATTTCAACCAAAATGACACTTTTCCGAACTGCAATTTATGATATTAAGTTTTTGAACCGAGTTGTACACTTGAATTCAAAATGAAATGCCAGACACCATAAAGCAATTATTTCATCCAACTCTCCCGTAAATGCACGTTCTTTATGAATATCCTCAGCATAAGTTAACCATTTTCCATGTAAATTAACCTGATAATTCCACACGATGAGATTCATATTTTTGTTCTTCTTTCCTTTCAAAAGCCTCTCTCTGATTTTGACACTATCAGTTAAATTGTATTTGACGTAATAAACAAACAAGTTTTTAATTACAAAAATACATTTCATTCAGTTAGTTCGTTCGGACTGACTTTTGTCGCGATTGCGAATATTTTGTTTTTTCTAAACACGTCGCCCTGCGAGTAACTGCGTTCTAGGATGAAGAAAGAGTGCAAATTCGGAGTAGCGTACTTTCGCTATATGCACCGTAACGCATCAACTTAAGCATTTCGATGCGTGGTAATTAACTATCACGTTGTTAAATACGGTATAAAAAGGTACACTTCAAGTCGACCCGTAACTGTTTGAAACTGTGCCTCGAAATGTGTGGCTTTTAAGTTGACCGTGAAGTGGCATACCTATGGAAATCGATACACCATTATTTATAAACGAGGTATTTTCGTTCGGTGTTCCAAAATTGTTCACTTGCATTCGGTATCTCAGATCCATTCATTACAACGAAAATGTTGAATTCCCAGCCAGCGAAACATTCTGTGGCGTGTTTTAAACAAATCGACGCTCTGATTAACATCGAATGAAAATGTATTAAAAATGTACACGATTTTCTGTGCAAAAGAACACGCGTCTGTGCGTGTAAACGAAAAATAAGGTAAAAGTATTGTTGGATCAGAAGTAATTGGATGAAAAGTTCATTAGGTTTTCATCAATTGTTTAAAATTAAATTTGCTGTATGATTTTCGTGCGGTTTTCTCTGCTGTTGTTATTTTGTTTGTGCAACGATTATTAATTATGAAAATTCGTGGTAAAAACGATTAGAAGCGCTCGTTGAAAGAGCTGCGAATTATTACTGAAATCGAGGGAAAAAATATGTTGGTCATTATTCGGTCGGTGCACCATTAGTTTAGGGTCACCAGAGGTGA